>SJYC01005487.1:0-41995 GCA_006408675.1 Madoqua kirkii | reverse complement strand
TTATACATGCATGTGTATAATTTAATTAATATTTGTCTAGTATATAATTAATTATATACATTTGATGTATAAATACATATCAATTTATAAATCTAAACTTTATACTTATATATGTAATGTGTGTTATTAAGCAGTTATATACATGTGCATGTCTGTGCATGATAAGTTGCTTCAGTCGTGTGTGACTCTGTGAAACCCTATGGACTGCGCCCTCCAGGCTCCTTTGTCCATGGGATTCTCCAGACGAGAACACTGGAGTGGGTGCTGTGCCCTCCTCCAGGGGATCCTCCCGACCCCGGGATCAAGCCCATGTCTCTTACGTCTAGCCTGCACTGGCAGGTGAGTTCTTTACCACTAGTGCCACCTGGGAAGCTATATATATATATTTAAGTAACTCTAAAGCATGGTAACAGAGAAGGCAATGGCAGACCACTCCAGTACTCTTGCCTGGAAAATCTCATGGGCAGAGGAGCCTGGTAGGCTGCAGTCGATGGGGTCACTAAGAGTCGGACACGATTGAGCGACTTCATTTTCACTTTCATGCATTGGAGAGGGAAATGGCAACCCACTCCAGTGTTCGTGCCTGGAGAATCCCAGGGACAGGGGAGCCTGGTGGGCTGCCATCTATGGGATTGCACAGAGTTGGACATGGCTGAAGTGACTTAGCAGCAGCAGCAGCAAAACATGGTAAGGAATGAGGGGAAGAGGAGAAAGGATGGACTGAATAAAATTAGCAACTAGCAAGATGGTAGGATTTAAGCCACCCATATTGACAATATATTAAATATAAAAGGACTTAAAATATCAATAAAAAAGGTAGAGATTGTCAGATGAACTTTAAAAACCAACCCTGATTACATGCTATCTAGGCAAAATGGACTATAAATAAAAAGAGGTGATGTAATAGTCACTCGGTCATGCCCGACCCTTTGCAACCCCATGGACTGTACAGTTCATGGAATTCTCCAGGCCAGAATACTGGAGTGGGGAGCCTTTCTCTTCTCCAGGAGATCTTCCCAACCCAGGAATCAACCCGAGGTCTCCGGCATCGCAGGCGGATTCTTTACCAGCTGAGCCACCAGGGACGCCCATAAATGGAGAAGACAACAGGGGGCGTGGAGCAGGCGCGCTCAGTCGCGCAGCCCTTTCTGGCTCTTTGGTACCCCGTGGACTGCAGCCCGCCAGGCTTCTCTATCCATGGGGATCCTCCAGCCAAGAACACTGGAGTGAGTTGCCATTTCCTTCTCCAGGGGATCTTCCCAACCCAGGGATCGAACACGTTCTTTAACACTAGTGCCACAAGGCAAGAAAAGAAAAATATCTAATCGTTTCAAAATAATAATCATTTTAAAAACTAATCATTTCATAATAATAATAATAAAGGGCACAATTCATCAAAAAAAATTTACGTCTGTATACACCTAATAATAGGGGCAAAAAACACTGAAGCAAAAGCTGGAAAAACTGAAAGAAGAAATGAACAAATCCACATTGAAGACAGAGACTAACACTCAGCTCAGTGCTTGATAACCTTCCAGAACCAAGCAGGGAAGGAGAGGACGGGCCCGCCCGCCACCCAACAGGCCACACCAACACCTGGAGATCACACCAACACCTGGAGATCACGCCTCCGGACGGGAGCAGAGCACACGCTCCTCTTCACTGAGACAGCCCATTTAAATACCTCAATAAATTTAAAATAATGTAAACCATGTACAGTCAGCTAGGTATCTACTCTGATCCCCAACAGAACCAAGTCAGTATGATATAATCACAAATATCAAAGGAAAAGAATAGAAAGTCTACAATAGTCCCACACTTTGTAAGATCAATTGATTTTTTTTTTTTTTTACAAAGCAGCCAAAATATTCCAATAGAAAATTAATAGTCTTTTCAACAGCAGTGCTGGGACAAGTGGATACGTATTTGGGGGGGAAATACCTGGACGCTTACTTCATAGCATGTGGGAAAAATTAAGTCAAAATGAATCACAGAGCTAAATGTAAAAAACTTAACAACTGCTAGGCACTAGTGATGGAATTCCTTTGGTGGGGGGCAGACTAGCCGGGGAGAGGCCTCAGGAGGGCGTTAGGGGTGCTGGTTACACCAGTGTGTCCACTTGGGGAGAAGGCACTCAGCTACACACCCATCACTTGTACCTTTTCCCCAAAAATGTTTCAATTCTACATCAAATTGAAATGAGGAAATTATAAACTGAATGCCAATAAACTTGAAAATACAGAGGAATTGGACACACGGGCCAGCGTCGCTCAGGAGAAACCGGCTATGCAAATAGTCCTGTGATGACTCGGCGATTAAAACCCCTCCTTAAAACCGGTCCACCAGCGCCTGCGCACCCAGCGCCCCCTGAATTGTACTCAAGATCCCGGGAGAAGCGCCCTGGAGCTGACGGACTCCAGCCGGGCTCAGAGAACCCCCCTGGTTGAGCACGCACTGCTGGTGAGGACCCCGCCAGCAGGGCTTGGAGCAGGCGGGGCCCCTGACCCACGGGCTCGTCCCCAGCGCGTCCCTGTCCCCACGGAGCCCGCGGGGGAAGCCCGGCCCGGGCACTGCAGCTGCGGCGGCTCCTCTCTGGCCAACTTGCCCGTGTGACCCGAGCAGGCCCGTGCCACTGTGAGCCTCGGCTTCCCCGGATGTCAGAGAGCGACTATGCCCACGGAGAGCCAGCGGCGGGCAGAGCTCGGGCGCGGCGCGGAGGTGGGAGCCGTCCCGGCGGGTTCCGCGCCGCCCGCGGGAAGGGGAGACCCAGCTCTGCTCCCCGCCGCGCCCGCTGCGCCGCGGAAGCCACGGGCGAGGGCGGCGACCCCGCACCGTCTGGCCACAGTCTCCCTCCCCGTCCTGCCCATCCCCAAAGTGGGCGCGCTGGGTGAGCGCCCGGGAATGGAGGCCGGAGGAGCCACTGGCCGAGGTGCTCAGCCCGCGGGGCCGCGCGGGAGCCGGACGCGGCGGGGAAAGGCCAAGGGTGGCCGCCCCTGGCCCCGGGCCCCCGGCCTGGCCTGTACGGGTGGCCTCCCGCTCCCTGTGCCCCGCGCTCCGGGCTGGGGCGCCGGCCGAGGGGCGGAGAGCTGTGCGGACCCGCCCAGGAAAGCAGCCCGGCCGCCCCCAGCCCACAGCCTTCTCTGAGTCACAGCAAAACAAGGCCGGGACCGCCCTCCTCGCCCGGCTGGGGCTGGCAGGCGTGTCCCTGGGGGCGCAGGCGGCGGCCCGCCCAGAGCCGGATCCAGCTGCGGAGGCGGGGACCCCAGGCGGTGTGCAGCCGGGCCTTGGGCTGGGTGCTGCGCTGCAAAGCCCCGAAGTCAGGCGGGGACCCCCAGGCCCCAAGAAGCTGTACCCCCAGACCTGCTCCCGAGGAGGCTGGAGGCAGAAAGGAAAGGCCGGGGAACCGGAGGGCCAGGGAACCTGGGGGCGGGGAGGCTCAGCCCGCCCAGCTTGGGCTGGCCAGCGCCTCTGAGGTCCCAGTTGGCCTAGTCCCGCCCTCACAATAACCGCCCCCCTCACAATAACACAACCCCCACACACACCCCCACCTGGGGGCGCCAGAGCCCTATACCTAAGGTAGGAACCAAAAGTGGGGGCTCAGGGAGGCCAGCACAGGGCAGCCCAAGGTCAGCCCGGTGGGAAGGTGCAGGGCTGCAGTTGAAAGGTCTGGGTCCCTCTGCACCCCTTAAGGCAGAACCCCAGGCTGGCTGGAGCCCAGCGCAGAGACGCACAAACAGGAAGGAGGAAATCCTGCCTACATCGGGGCCAGGCAGCCAGCAGCCCTGCCAGCCTCGGACATGCCCCCTCGGAGGGGAGAGGAGGCCTCCCTGTAGCCCTGAGCTCTGTCCCACCAGTCCCCGTGTCCTGTGGGCCCCTCACACCCTGACTGCGCGCAAGGAGTCCCGGCAGCCAGCCTGACCCGGCCTTGGCCCTGCAGAGAGCCTAGACCCAGCAGTCGCCTGGAATAATGACCGATAACATAAGGTCCACTTTGCAGAGGAGGATGTGGAGGTGACTTGCTGAGCCAGGCCCAGCCGGTCCAGCTGCCGGCACCTGCTGCCTCATCCAACGCCTGTCCCCTCCTCCCCAGGGCTCAGGCCCAGCCCTGGCCCCAGCACTCCAGTTGGGCTACATACGCACCCTCACTAGTCCACGGCCTCAAACGCTACCTACTGGGGGGGCTTGGCGGGTAGGGGGTGGGCAACACACTATCAGAAAAGCTTCGCTCCCAAGAATGGCAGTCCTCTCGGGTGGGGCCTCCAGGAAGCATCTGCCGAGCGGGCAGAGCCAAGGAGCCGCCCGACGCTGGCTGGGGGACAGCTGCAGGGAGGGGGCGTTCACCTGGACGGCTTCTCTACACTCACCTTATCCTTGGGGCCCCGGACTGGCCTGGCGACTCTCCCGCCAGCCCCAGCCAGGGGGCAGTTCTTAGGGGGCCCAGCGTAGGACCACTCGGGCGCAGCAGGCTTGCCTAAACAGAGCCGGGTGTGACCTGACTGGTGGCCCCAGGAGCCCAGCTCCAGCCTCCAGGTGGGCCAGGTGTGGGCCCGGTTACTGGGGCAGCGGTGCAAGGGGAAGGGGAGCGGCCAGCAGCAGGGCCCTTGACAGTGGCCTGAGCGTCCACCCCTGAGGTGCGTGTGTGTGTGTTCACAAGCCTGGAGGCGTGTGTTCACGGGGTCTTCATGCTCATGTCGGGTGTGTGTGTGGACAACGTGCACAGCCCCAGGTGAGCCCCTGGCCGGCCCAGGCTCCCTCCACAGGGGACACTGCCCTCGGGCTGGGAGCCCAGTGCCCACAGGGGCGCCCGGGACACCCCGCCTCACCCCACCCTGGAACGTCAGGAGGAAAGGGCTGAGCGCAGCTGACTTGTCATGAGACCTCCAGACTTTCTGAAGCAAAGCCCACAGGCGGTCGAGGGCCCGCCCTGCCTCCCCAATATTTCTCAAGAGAGGTCTGCTGCCCGGGACGGCAGCCTGGGCTTGGGCTCTGCTTGCAGGAAGGCCTCGGTCCCCCCGGCCCACAGCCACCTCCACTGCAGCCCCGCCTGCAACCAGGCGGCTTTCAGCTCACCCTCTCCAGCCCGGCTGTCTGCCTGGCCCACCAACACCGGTGCCTTCCCTGGACCTTCGGAGCTGGGCTCCAGACCAGCCCTCTCTCCCGACCTCTGCCCTTTTCATTTGCAGCTTCCTCTGCCATCTCACCGTCCAGCTTGGCCACCTTGTCATCATCTCTGGCCACTGCCTGGTCCCTGGAACATTCTCACCAACACTGGCATGCAGTAGGTGTGTAATAAATGTAGACCCAGGAATAGGTGGGTAGAGGAAGGGACAGTGAGTCCCATCCAGCCTGAGGGTGCGGCGGGGTCTCAAGGACTAGGAGGGGCAACAGCTGAGCCCAGCGCATCGCCTTCTGTACCCGGACCCTCGGAGGCCTGAAGGCGGCTCCCAGACCGCCAGCTGCACGGGCCTGGCAGCAGAAAGCACTGTCCTGACCCTCCCGCCCACCCCAGCAGGCCCGAGTCTGTCTGTGTCCTGCTCCTCACCCTCCCGTGCCCACACAGGGGCCCCTCCAGCCCCCCAGGCAAGCCGTGGGCTCAGGCGTGCCACCGCCCACCCTGCCCTGGGCCCTCAGGCCTCCTGGGCCCGGCTCCATCTTTCCATTTTAGAAAGTGCTTCTGACTATTAAATATTTGCCCCAGTGAGGTGGACCTTTAGCTCTGGCAGCCTGTGCCCCCAAAAAAGAAACACCAGGGAAACCTGCAGGGAGGGGAGCCTGGCGATGCCCCTGAGGCTCCTGGAGCGACTGGCCCGGCCAAGAGCGGGGAGGGGCTCAGGGAGGGCGGCCGGCTCGCGCGGCCGTGAGGCCATCCAGCGCTCAGCCTCTCCTCTGCCTCAGCTCCCCCATCACCTCTCCTGCACCCTGCTGGGCCTCATCCCTTCCCAAGGGACCTGCCCTGAAACACTCTGGGGCCCCCAGCGGCCCTGGGAACACAGCCCTTCCCCCTAACAGCCTTAATCCCTGCCCCACCCCAGACCCACCCCGTTAAGCTGCTTGCTGCTCCCCATCAACACGCTCCCCAGGCTCTCCCCACCAGGCGGCCCTTCCTTCTGGAAGCCCTCCCTGACCTCCCTGTGGGCTGAGGGGGCACTGTGGCAGAAGTCCTACCTCTCATCTTTGCTCAGTAAACACCCCTGCTTCCCAACCTGTGGACGCCTGAGGCCCAGGGCCCCGGGGACGCACAGATGGACGGACGGGCGGGTAGACAGCTGTCTCTTATACACATCTAGATGTGTATAAGAGACAGGTCTGTGTCCAGGCCCAGATGCCCAGCGCCATGTGACCCTGGGACGCCACCTCAGGCCCCCACGGCCCGCCCGGCACCTGCAGATAAGCCTGGCTGAAGCGCCTTCCCCTCCCTCAGGCCCGCTGCGCATCAAAGCGTCACCTGAAGGACCCACCCTCGGCCACACGGCCCAGCTGGGGGGTCTGCCTTTTCTGGGACGGAAACGGCCATGCTGACCACAGTGACCCGTGGCCACCAGGACCTGACCAGCCTGCCCCTCCAGCATCAGCTGGGCTGGAGGAGGGCAGACTCAGGGAGAGGGCGATGAAGATGCCCAGCCCAGTTCTGCCACCACCCACCCCAGAGTCGCCCCCTCCACCCTGCAGGGGTGGCTGGGCGCCCCAGGGCTGAACCCAGGAAGGGGGCAGGGGGCAGGGGGCAGAGGGTGGGTACCAAAGACCGCTCAGCTGCTTACCGAGGCAGACGTCCTCCCGACTTGCCCTGAAGTGAAGATCCAGACTCCCAGTTCCCTGGGTCTGTCCTCCCGGCTCCTCCCCTCCACACCCCGCCCTCAGGCCCCGCCCTCAGGCCCCCTTCCCAGGCTGGCCCAGAGTCAGCCAAGACCTCTCCCCGACCAGAGGGACTGGGTGGGCCCCCTCACAGGCCCCCACAGCTGGGCCAGGCCCCTCCCGCTGTTTTAGGAGCAGGGGGGTCCGCCCCTCCCCCAGAGTGCCCCCCCAGTCAGAGCAGCTGACTCGGGGAGGAAACACCAGCACGCTCAGGGATGCGGTGAGTCATTGCCACCGCCCTGGCCTGGCCTGGCCCAGCCCAGTCCTGCTGTGTGGACAGACTCGCTGCCACACAGGACCATCCAGGCAGGCTGGGCACTGGCCTAGGCCAGAGGCTGGGGGGCTGGCAGGCTGGGGTGCCAGGGAGGACGGAGGCCCTTCCGGGACAGACGAGGGTGGCTCCCTCTGGAGGAGCAGTGCCTCACAGCCCCTCAGGCTCTGCTGAGACCCCTGCCCAGGGCACAGCCAGCCTCTTCCACGGCCACGCCACAAAGGCCAGACCAGGGCCAGATGGAGGCTGTCTTGGCCTGGGCCAGTGACCGTGGGGAAGGTGGCCTTGGCCACTGCTCCCCGGCCAAGCCCCTCGAGGGCAGCCTGGCCCTGGCCACCCTCTAGCCTCTTCAGCCAAAACCCAGCGCCCAAAGTTGCAGGGCACCTGATGAGCTAGCTGGGCGTGGCGATTCCTGGAACCAGTGATCACCCCCAGCCCCCCACAGTCGTTGGATGTGAGCGGCTGAGCAGCACCTGAGAAGCCCCCCGCTACCCGGAGCCCGCCTGCCCGGCCTGCCAGCTCCTGTCGCCTCACCTTCCGCCCCCCAGGACACCCTGCCCCTGGGGACCCCTGAGGGGGCGGGAGGACTGGGGCTCTGGCTGCCAAGCCCCGACCTGAGCTGGGGCAGGCCCAGCAGGCCCCGGCAGGCCCCCAGACTTGCTATCTGCTGCGTCCCAGGGCCGCCCTGCCCTGTGCCCTCGGTCCCGGGGGCGGGGCCCGCTGGCTGCGGGCACCTGCACCCCACAAGCAGGCTGGAGCAGGCTGGCCCCGCTGAGGGGCCCAGCGGGGGTGCAAGGGCAGTGAGGGGTCAGGCCCAGCCCTAGGAAGGGGCAGCCTGCACCCGCATCCCCACCAGACACACCCGCCAGCGCCAGCGGCCACAGGGCTGGAGCTGCCTCAGGGAACCGAGGGCAACGGTCACTGAAAGAAGCCACTGGAGGGCTAGGCTGCCCCAGAACAGGGGAGCCGAGAGCAGCGTTAAGAGCAGGGGACGGCAGGGACGGCGCCGGCCGCTCAGAAGGCTCCGGCTAGCTTGAGGCAGCTGGCACTTCCCGGGACACGGGTGAGAGGCCGCAAGGGAGACGGGCACTGAGGCCGCTCCTGGCGGCCCCCCACCCACCCCACAAAAACCTAGCAGTCGTAAACGACTCTGGTTGCGCGAGAGGAAGAGCAGCTTGGCCTGCTGGCCCGCCAGCACACCTGGCCCAGCGGCCCACACAGTTCTCACCTGTGGACTCTTTGTTTCCTGCCTGGCGCCCCACCAAGCTGCCGCCTCCGGGCGGGCTGACTCAGCTGGAAGGAGGGCCGGGTGCTGGCGCAGAGCAGCGCGCCCCGCTGCCTCCCCGCCAGAGCCGGGGTGCCCCACGCCAGTCAAGCCGCCTCCCCCCACCTGCCCTGCCCTGGACCTTCGGGAAAGCGGGGCCAGACTCCACCCCCACGACGGGCCCTCCCCAGACTCCAGCATGGACGCTCGCTGCTTGCTCAGCCCCAGCCCCTCCCGGCGTGGACCCCGGTTTGTTCCCCAGCGGCCAGTGCCAGCCACCCCGAGAGGTGGGCGCCGGCTGGAGTGCTGGGAAGGAGCCAGCTGAAGGGGCAGGGCCCTGGGTCAGCACCACTGTGACCCAGTCGGGGCGAGGGTCCGGGGCTGCCCTGCACCCCGCCTCTGGACTGGCATCCGTTCAAGGGCTGTGCCTGGGCCCCCAGCAGACAAGCGCGCTGAGCGAGGGCCTGCCGTCACCTCGGCGCCCAGGGACCCCGCCAGCTGGTCCCCTGGCTCCAGGTGGCCAGGCAGGTGCAGGGCCAGGAGAAGGAACCATGGGCACCTCCAGGCCTGCATGCAGGCTGCCAGGCACGTGCCCGCCGACCCCTGCCACCCAGACTCCTAGCTTTTCCTCAGAGGCCCGTGGGAAGGGGTGGGGCAGGGCCGCGGTCAGCTGAGAGCGAGTCAGCTGGTGAGGAGGTTGGGGGCGAGCGTGCCCTTCCAGGGGGGTGTGTCACAGAGGAGCCCGCGGGTGCGTCTGCCTCCCAGGAGCAAGGACTGCCCTGGGGGGAGCCAGCCCAGGGGTCCTGCAGCCAAGCGCCCAGTGAGAGGCCATCTCCTTCCCGCCTGAGCTGGGCCCGGCAAGATTGGTGGTTCCTGGGGACAAGGGCATCAGCCAGGGTCAAGGGCGGTGTGGAGGAGGCAGTGCAGGCAGCCCACCATCAGTGTGGGGTGGAGGCCACTCAGGGCTCAAGTCCCAAACACAGCAGCCTTGCCCTGGCCCAGCAGGGCCCAACCTGCAGGGCCGCCCACCCGCACTGAGAGTGGACGGTGGGGCTGAGTCGCCGTGAAGGGGCCCAGACGCAGACGCCCGCTGCAGGAGTCCCGGCCCTGGCCCTCCCCACTCTGTGCCCCGGCCGTCCTCCCAGCGGTGGGCACCCACATCTGGTGCTGTGTCCAGGAAGGAGCCCAACTGGGATCCTTCCCAGGGCTCCTGGTGGTTCACCAGCTAAGGCAGTGGGGAGCCAGCCTCTGCCGGCGGCAGCGGGGGGCCCGCCCTGGGCCTGATGTACCGGCTGAGTGCCTCCCACAGGGCTCTCGGGGGAGGGGGCCCAGCACAGCTCCTCACCCTCCCGTGCCCACACAGGGGCCCCTCCAGCCCCCCAGGCAAGCCGTGGGCTCAGGCGTGCCACCGCCCACCCTGCCCTGGGCCCTCAGGCCTCCTGGGCCCGGCTCCATCTTTCCATTTTAGAAAGTGCTTCTGACTATTAAATATTTGCCCCAGTGAGGTGGACCTTTAGCTCTGGCAGCCTGTGCCCCCAAAAAAGAAACACCAGGGAAACCTGCAGGGAGGGGAGCCTGGCGATGCCCCTGAGGCTCCTGGAGCGACTGGCCCGGCCAAGAGCGGGGAGGGGCTCAGGGAGGGCGGCCGGCTCGCGCGGCCGGCCGTGAGGCCATCCAGCGCTCAGCCTCTCCTCTGCCTCAGCTCCCCCATCACCTCTCCTGCACCCTGCTGGGCCTCATCCCTTCCCAAGGGACCTGCCCTGAAACACTCTGGGGCCCCCAGCGGCCCTGGGAACACAGCCCTTCCCCCTAACAGCCTTAATCCCTGCCCCACCCCAGACCCACCCCGTTAAGCTGCTTGCTGCTCCCCATCAACACGCTCCCCAGGCTCTCCCCACCAGGCGGCCCTTCCTTCTGGAAGCCCTCCCTGACCTCCCTGTGGGCTGAGGGGGCACTGTGGCAGAAGTCCTACCTCTCATCTTTGCTCAGTAAACACCCCTGCTTCCCAACCTGTGGACGCCTGAGGCCCAGGGCCCCGGGGACGCACAGATGGACGGACGGGCGGGTAGACAGGAAACCCTTCTTCACAGTAGTCCTAAGAATAGAGTCTGCTTCCTCCTGCCCCTTGCAATGTAGGAGACCCGGGTTTCATCCCTGGGTCGAGAAGACCCCCTGAGGGAGGAAATGGCAACCCACTCCAGTAGGCTTGCCTGGAGAATCTCATGGACAGAGGAGGCTGGGGGCCTACAGTCCACGAAGTTGCAAAAGTCGGACACGATTCAGTGACTAAATCACCACCTCCTGCTCCCATCCAGGCAGAGGACTGAGCCAGGGAAATCTGGGCTTTTCAGCCCTGAAGTGGGTGGTGGGGGCCCAGGTGGCCCAGGCCCCACTCCCCTGCCTGGGGCTCTGCTCCCTGGCACCTCCACCTCCCCATCCCCAGGCAAGCCAGCCCCAGGCTGGACCTGAAAGAGAGCACATCTGCAAAGCAGCCACCGAAGACAGAGCCGGTCAGAGGCTGAGGGAGAGCAACCCAGGGGGCTTCTGGAAGAGGAAGGTCCTGGCTGGGCCCAGACAGAAGCGCTTAGCCGGAGGGAAGTAGGGCATCATGGCATTCCTGCCACAGGTCCAGCCACGGTGAGCCCCAGGTGGAGCGGGCGCAAGGCGGGAGGCAGGCAGTTTGGGGGCACCGGACCCTCCTGTCCCCGCCTGGGCCCTGCCCCACTTCCTAAGAGGCCTTGGCGCAGGAGCCAGGCTGTCCAGCTTGTCTCCCCACAAGAAGTGGGGGTGTCGTCAGGGACACATACACGCATGCCATCACCAGGGGTGGCTTTCAGAATCTCACTCTAGTGCCGGAGGGTCCAGACCCCCGCCCAGGATGATCGCCCCCATCTCCTTCTCGGTGCCCGTCCCTGTGTGCCCCTGCCTGGGGCGCAGGGCAGCACCAGAGCCTGGGGTGGGGCTGCTCCAGCCCCGTGGAGGGCACAGAGGCTCCCCATTGGCTCTAGGCTCTGCCTCGCTGCTCTGAGACTCCGTGGCCCCGCCTCCACCGGTGCGGAGAACCAGGCAAAGCCGCCAGGCAAAGGACCACTCACGGGGGCAGCCCTCGGCCTCCCTGGCCACACCTCTCTGCCCCGCCGAGCAGCTGTGGCCACGCCCGTTCACAGATCTGAGACCCAGCCCAGAGCCCAGAGCCCAGAGCCCAGAGCCCAGAGCCCAGGGCCCAGGGCTGTGCAGGGGCCATCAGAGGGTTCGCCTGACACCGCACGGAACTCCCAAAGGCCCGGGGGCTGCCGTGGCCCCTGCCAGGGAAAGACCACCCAGACCCCCTCATGGTGTCACCAGCACCTGGGCTCTCTGGCCCTTGTGGGGGCTTCTGAGCGCTGGTGCGGGAGGGGCCACAAACCAAGCCAGAGGTTGGAGGGCAGAGGCCCAGCCTGGGAGCTGGGGCTTCCCAGGTGGCTCAGTGGTAAAGAACGCACTCGGCAGCGCAGGAGCTGCAGGAGACCTGGGTTCGATCCCTGGGTCAGGAAGACCCCCTGGAGGAGGAAATGGCACTCCACTCCAGTATTCTTGCCTGGAGAATCCCATGGACCAGGCTCCTCTGTCCATGGGGTGGTAAAGAGTGGGACACGACTGAGCGAGCACCCATGTCTGTGGTCTAGCTGCCCAGGACCCAGCTCTGCCTCAGGAAGGACCCAGCTGTCCCTGGAAGAGGAAGGCAGGGAGGTGGGGGGAGCACCCGGTGAGGTGGTTGGTGCCTGCAGAAGAGCGGTGCCCCGGGAGCAGGGGGAGTCCCCAGGAAGACAGTGGTGGGGTAGGGGTGTGTGAGTGAGTGAGAGTTGCTCAGCCACGTCCAGCTCTTTGCAACCCCCTGGACTATAGCCCGCCAGGCTCCTCTGTCCATGGACTTCTCCAGGCAAGGATACTGGAGTGGATGGGTGAGTACTACTCAGACTGGCTGAGCCCACAGTAAAGCTGGGCGGATACCTGCGCTGGTGTGCCGCCAGAGGGCAGCCTCCGCGTGCGGGCTGGACCTGACACAGCTCCCATCCCCTGGCTGGGGCACAGGCTCTGAGACGGGCCTTCAGAGAACCTGGAGCAGCTGGTCCAGGGGGGAAGCTTTGGGCTGGGCAGAAAGACAAGGGACAGGGAGGGTCTGCCGCCGCTGGCCTGCCGGGAGGGAACTGCACCGGACAATGCCTGCACTGGAGCCGTAAGCATGCGTGTGCTCTCGCCTCCGGAGGATGGAGACGGCCTCAGAATCTGCACGGTGGACTCGACTCACAGGGCCCCTGGCCCAGCAAGTCTTGTTCCCTAAGAGGGGTTGGTTTTTCCGGCTGGGCACAAGGAGGAACTTCCCCAGAGGCCAGAGAGGCTAGCCCAGAGCCCAGAGCCCAGAGCCCAGAGCCCAGGGCCCAGGGCTGTGCAGGGGCCATCAGAGGGTTCGCCTGACACCGCACGGAACTCCCAAAGGCCCGGGGGCTGCCGTGGCCCCTGCCAGGGAAAGACCACCCAGACCCCCTCATGGTGTCACCAGCACCTGGGCTCTCTGGCCCTTGTGGGGGCTTCTGAGCGAGGGTGCGGGAGGGGCCACAAACCAAGCCAGAGGTTGGAGGGCAGAGGCCCAGCCTGGGAGCTGGGGCTTCCCAGGTGGCTCAGTGGTAAAGAACGCACTCGGCAGCGCAGGAGCTGCAGGAGACCTGGGTTCGATCCCTGGGTCAGGAAGACCCCCTGGAGGAGGAAATGGCACTCCACTCCAGTATTCTTGCCTGGAGAATCCCATGGACCAGGCTCCTCT
Organism: Madoqua kirkii; assembly: GCA_006408675.1. Taxonomy (NCBI): domain Eukaryota; kingdom Metazoa; phylum Chordata; class Mammalia; order Artiodactyla; family Bovidae; genus Madoqua; species Madoqua kirkii. The sequence goes on along the minus strand of SJYC01005487.1, from coordinate 28,807 downwards.
GTCCATGGGGTGGTAAAGAGTGGGACACGACTGAGCGAGCACCCATGTCTGTGGTCTAGCTGCCCAGGACCCAGCTCTGCCTCAGGAAGGACCCAGCTGTCCCTGGAAGAGGAAGGCAGGGAGGTGGGGGGAGCACCCGGTGAGGTGGTTGGTGCCTGCAGAAGAGCGGTGCCCCGGGAGCAGGGGGAGTCCCCAGGAAGACAGTGGTGGGGTAGGGGTGTGTGAGTGAGTGAGAGTTGCTCAGCCACGTCCAGCTCTTTGCAACCCCTGGACTATAGCCCGCCAGGCTCCTCTGTCCATGGACTTCTCCAGGCAAGGATACTGGAGTGGATGGGTGAGTACTACTCAGACTGGCTGAGCCCACAGTAAAGCTGGGCGGATCCCTGCGCTGGTGTGCCGCCAGAGGGCAGCCTCCGCGTGCGGGCTGGACCTGACACAGCTCCCATCCCCTGGCTGGGGCACAGGCTCTGAGACGGGCCTTCAGAGAACCTGGAGCAGCTGGTCCAGGGGGGAAGCTTTGGGCTGGGCAGAAAGACAAGGGACAGGGAGGGTCTGCCGCCGCTGGCCTGCCGGGAGGGAACTGCACCGGACAATGCCTGCACTGGAGCCGTAAGCATGCGTGTGCTCTCGCCTCCGGAGGATGGAGACGGCCTCAGAATCTGCACGGTGGACTCGACTCACAGGGCCCCTGGCCCAGCAAGTCTTGTTCCCTAAGAGGGGTTGGTTTTTCCGGCTGGGCACAAGGAGGAACTTCCCCAGAGGCCAGAGAGGCACAGGTCAAGGCGAGAATGAGGGCCTCAGCTGGGGAGGGGCTCTCAGCACGGGCCTCTGTGAGACAGGAGGGTGGACGAGATGGCCGGAGACCCTGCAGCTTAGGCGTCTCCAGGCAGCTTGTGAGCGAGGAGGAGGCTAGTGCGGGAGGCAGAGCAATGGTCCCGTGACCTTTGGGCCCCTCTGTCCCTGTGATGCAGCGGAGTCCCAGAGGTGGGGCCGGGCCCACCACAGCCAGGAGGAGCGGGCTGGGAGCCCGCCATCCTCCCGCTGGCTGTCCAGGGAGAACTGGGGTGGGATTCTCACCTGGGCAAGGGAAGCCCGCACAAGAGGTCAGCTGGGCTTCAGTGCCAGCCAGACACACGGACAATAGGAGGGACCGTGGCGGCTCCTGCTGCAGCTGGAGGGCACCCCGCGCGCTCCACATTAGCGCTGCCATCATCACCACCATCAAGCTTGCTTCCCCAGGGAGCGGGGTTTCGCCTGCGCTGACGCAGTGTGGCCCCAGCCCCCCTTGCGCAGTTGGCCAGGTGTCCTGGGTGTGGCCAGGCTGCAGCATGGCTGACCCTGAGCTGGAAGGACTGTCCCTGCCCTGCCCCACCCTGACCTCCATGCTGCTGAGACACCCAGGCCCTGAAACTAGGCCCAGTGCAGGGACCGACAGATGACAGACAGACTGAGCACCCGCTTCTCATCCTGTGGCCCTTGCCCTTGCCCAGCACTGGGGGACCCTGTGCCTGAGCTCAGATCTCACTCAGGCCCCTCACCAAGTCCCAGGCCTCAGCCAACCTAGTGACCCAGCACATAACAGCCACACGCTGGACCTGGCCCAGCCTGGCCCCACAGTTCTGGACCGGAGCCAGGAGCCTTAACTCCTGGTCAACCTAGGCTGCTCGCCCCCAAACAGACCAGAGGACAGTCCTGGGAGCCGTTCCCCGCCATCTGGTGACTCATGAGAGTCTCACTCCACGCACACGTGCAGCCCTCCCCCGGCGGCTGCCTCCAGGGACAGCACGAAGTCCCAGAGGGCTACAGCAGGGGCGCAGTGGCAAAGAGGGAGGTGCAGACAGGACAGTGAGGTTCAGAGAGGCGAGGAGCGACAGAAGAGTGGGGAAGAGTCGGCGACGCGGGGAACAAAGTGAGCAGCAGAGACAGAGGGGAGGCCGACGGACAGGGACAGGGGAGAGGGGAAGCGCGGGAACAGAGAAGCCGAGGTCCGAGCAGCCCCCGAGGCGCGGAGACCGCAGGCCGGTCCCAGAGGCGTCCCCACCCCGGCAGGCGCCGCAGCCCGCCCGCACTGCGCGCCCCAGGACCCGCCCGGCGCGCGCCCGGCGGGGAGCCCACCCGCCCCGAGGGGAACGGGCTGCAGGCGGGGAGGAGGCGCACCGCTGCCGGGGGCTCCGGGCCAGGTGGGTAGCATCATGTGGAAGCAGTCGCACATCTTGGCGGCCGGGCGGTGCGGGCCCGCGGCGGCCCGTCGCGTCCAGTCGCAGGTCCCGGCTCCGCCGCGCGGGCGGCCGCGGGGCCAGGCGAGAGCCGCTGCAGCTAGGCATGCCTCAGGAATAGCTGCCCCCACCCCCGCCCCCAGGGCATGGAAACGCGGGCTGACCCACAGCCGTGCTGGCTGTCTCTTATACACATCTAGATGTGTATAAGAGACAGGCCCCGCCCCGCCCCCAGGTCCGGCCCTGCGGGTTTCCCACCTCCAGGCCGACACCCCGCGCCAGCCACGCTGGGGCCTAGCCCCGCCCTTAGCCTGGCCCCGCCCCGCGCCCTCAAAGGCCCTTTCAGATGTTGACTTTGGGCCTCTGCCAGCGAGGGGTCCCGGGACGCTGTGCCAGACTCCTGGACTTGACCTGCTCGCCGCCGCAGTCTTGTCTCCCAGTCTGGGGACTGACACGGCAGTCACACACTGGGGAGCGGGCACCCTGGACGAGGGCCTAGGGGTAGTGGGAGTCCAGGGAGGCCATGGCCTGCGACCTGACCCCACTGGCCCTGCCCGGGGGGCTCCCGACCTGGAGGTGTGCGCTGCCAGAGGTAGCTTCTGTAGAAGTAGGCATTAGCTGAGGCTCAGCCTTGTGCAGACTGAGAAAAGGCCCCTAGGGGCAAGCGGGTCTCCTGGGGTGGGGGCGGGGAACCTGGGCCTGTTCCCCAGGGCTGCCCTGGCCTGGGGCCAGCAGGGGCAACTTTTCTTGGGGCAGAAAGAGGCCAGGCTGAAACGGAAGCCCCAACCACACAGACACACAGACTTGATACAGACATACAAACACATAATAGACACACACATGCCACGACACACAGACCCTCGTAGGTGAGATAACACACACTCACAGCACTACCCAGACACAGGTCCGCTTGGATCTGTCCTCATGCACTCCGAGACAGGCACCACCTCCGACCTCACTCCGCGCACACACACAGCCGCTTGAGAGTGCACTCCAAGGCATGCAGACACTCGGGACCCGTGCCCAGATGAGCACAACAGGAGCAGACACACGCCGGGGCACGCACGTGCGGACCGCACGACGCACTCTGGGCTCCCCGGGGTCACACAGCCTGCCGGGCCCAGGTGAGACGCCTCGTGGGTGACTCATGCCTGGTGTTCCCGTTAGCCGGGCTGCAGCCAGGCAGCCTTCCAGCAGTGGGTCAGATGGACGCGCTCATCATTGCCGGGAAGAGGCCTTGGCAGCTTCCAGCCTCTCGAGCCTGTGGCACGATGGGGCACTGCTGTGTCCTTCAGGTGGGGTCACTGGGGCTTGGGCCTCACCCCTCCTGCCCTGATGTCTTCTCTCGGGCCAGCAGCACTCCCCGGGGGCCAGAGACCCTGCCCTGCTGTGTCCAGATGGGAATCAGTCCCTCGTGGGCACAGGGAGAGAGCTGTCTGTGTTCCTGGCTGTGCTTGGCACCTGCTTGGGCCTGTTGGGGGTCTCAGCCTGCCTGTCCTCTGTGCGTTTGACTCTGGCCTTGGGGGCCTGGGAACAAGCGGCCATCTGCAGTCAGTGCAGGCTCTCTGTCGCCCTGCCCCTCGGATAAGCCGTGGTCCCGGGACCCCGTCCAGCTGCAGTGGCCTCACCCCTGTGCTGCACACAGGGCTGTGGGGGAGGGGAGGTTGGAGCCTTGGCTGGGGCGGCTGGGGGCTCCCCACATCAGTAGAGGCCAGGAGGAGCGGATCTCACGTGGCCACTGAAGGAGAGCGGAGGTGGGCACCACTGGCCCCTGCCAGGACAGTCCCTGTGCCATTGGGTGCCCCCTGGGTCATCATTGCCGGGAAGAGGCCTTGGCAGCTTCCAGCCTCTCGAGCCTGTGGCACGATGGGGCACTGCTGTGTCCTTCAGGTGGGGTCACTGGGGCTTGGGCCTCACCCCTCCTGCCCTGATGTCTTCTCTCGGGCCAGCAGCACTCCCCGGGGGCCAGAGACCCTGCCCTGCTGTGTCCAGATGGGAATCAGTCCCTCGTGGGCACAGGGAGAGAGCTGTCTGTGTTCCTGGCTGTGCTTGGCACCTGCTTGGGCCTGTTGGGGGTCTCAGCCTGCCTGTCCTCTGTGCGTTTGACTCTGGCCTTGGGGGCCTGGGAACAAGCGGCCATCTGCAGTCAGTGCAGGCTCTCTGTCGCCCTGCCCCTCGGATAAGCCGTGGTCCCGGGACCCCGTCCAGCTGCAGTGGCCTCACCCCTGTGCTGCACACAGGGCTGTGGGGGAGGGGAGGTTGGAGCCTTGGCTGGGGCGGCTGGGGGCTCCCCACATCAGTAGAGGCCAGGAGGAGCGGATCTCACGTGGCCACTGAAGGAGAGCGGAGGTGGGCACCACTGGCCCCTGCCAGGACAGTCCCTGTGCCATTGGGTGCCCCCTGGGAATCCTGAATATTCATTGGAAGGACTGACGCTGAAGCTGAAACTCCAATACTTTGGCCACCTGATGTGAAGAACCGACTCCTTGGAAAAGATCCTGATGCTGGGAAAGAGTGAAGGCAGGAGGAGAAGGAATGACAGAGGGTGAGACGGTTGGGTGGCATCACCGATTTGATGGACACGAGTTTGAGCAAGCTCTGGGAGTTGGTGACGGACAGGTAAGCCTGGTGTGCTGCAGCCCAAGGGGTCGCAGAAAGTCGGACACAACTGAGCCACTGAACTGACTGGGAATCCTGGCTGGCCAGGGCCTGGAGGAAGCTGGAGCAGGGACCCTCCCTGAGACCACTTCTGCCCTTGGCCTTGGTGAGGACTGAGCAGGTTTACATTGTCCTGCTGGGGCCTGGCTGGCTCTGCAGCCAGGGAGGTGGCTGAGCACTGGCTCAGGGCCCCAGATTCAGGATGAAGGTAGGCAGGGGCCCCCAGCCCGAGGGGCTGCCCCTGCTCTGCTGCCTGCTCTGAGGCAGAGGGCTGGCATCACCTGCTGCACTCATCCCCATGTACCACCACGGTCCCTGCATGCCCATTTCATTTTGGAAGGGTGTTGGCCCCTTGGGCAGTGGGCCCCACAGGTGGCAGCCCACAGCTGCATGGAGGGAGATGGCCCCCAAGTTGGCCCCAGGGCAGGCAGGCTGGGTCCTGCCTCCCCCCATCCATCCCTCGTCCCATCTGTGGAGGCCTTGGATGCCCCAGCCTCGCCCCTGGGCCACAGAGCTGGACAGGTAGTATCTATGAGGCCTAAGCGAGCCCCACTCTCGCCCTCCCTGCAGCCCGGCCTCGCCCCTGCCGTGGAGCCCTGGCAGCCAGGAGCTCCCGCCGTCAGGCTCCGCTCCAGCCCCGTCCTGCGGTGCCCCTCTAGGCACAGATGCCCCACGAGGGAAGGCTACAGCAGCTAGGCATGCCTCAGGAATAGCTGCCCCCACCCCCGCCCCCAGGGCATGGAAACGCGGGCTGACCCACAGCCGTGCTGGCACTCACGAGGCCCGCACCTCTTCTGAGGGTCGCCCTATGGGGGCTGGCAGTGGCCGTCGTGAGGCACTCACAGGCTCACCTCCTCCCTAGGACCACCGCACCGGAGAGCTGGGGCCACACCCCAGCCCTGGGCCTCCGGTCAGGGGTCTCAGACTGGGTCCCGAGGCACTGGGGCTGGCGAGACAGGGCACTGTTGGGGCCGAGGGTGAGGAGCCAGGGCTGCCGGCCAGAGCCCCCTAGGCCCCAGGTCCTCAGCAGAGGCTGCAGCCTGCCCCACCCACCTGGCTGGCTGCTCTCCGTGCCTCTCCAGGCAGGCAGGGATGTCCAGAGCATCAATGATTGATGCCTCCTTGCAGCCGCCGCAGCAGCATAATCAAAAATAGCTCAGCTGGTGTCCCTGCCCTAGCCCAGCTGGAGGGGCGTAACTGCATGGTGTGAGCCCTGGGACTTCCTCTGCCACCGCCTGCCCTCCCACCCGGTCCTTGCACAGAGGAGGTCGAGGAGGGCCGGGCCTCTCACTGCAGGCTGAGTGCCCGCTCCAGGCCTGGGGAGGGGTGTCCTCCTCGACTCACCCCAAGGACTCAGGGTGCTTCCTGAAGCAAGAGGCCCTTCCCCATGGCTCACCAGGTGATGTTCAGAGATGCTAGGATCCTACCGGGCTCCAGGCGGAGTAGAGGCTGGCCCCTTCTTCCTGGAGCTGGGTCAGGGGAGGCTTGGCTGGGCAATGGCAGAAGAGAAGCTCCCCCCACCCCAGTCTGCACCATTCAACAGGGCTGGGGCTCAGGAGCCCATGTGGGCTTTCTCCTGCACCCTGCACCTGGCCTCCACAGCACCGTGAGGCATCCTGGCCTGTGCCCCCATCACTCCCGCTTCCATGGGGACCTTGCCCCTCTGACCAGTGTCCTCCAGCATATGAAGCCATTTAAACTTCAACAGCTGCCTGCCGTGCCCTGCCCTGCCTGCTCATCTGGAGAGCTGGCCCTCAGCTCCTGTCCCAGGTCACGCCCAGAGCCCCAGATGCTGGCCTGAGGAGTGGGGGCCATCTGTCAGCTACTCGGGCTTCCCCCACCCACTCCTGCATCCAGGGCCGGGCACCAATGTCAAGGTTACGCCTGCTGCCTCTCTGAGTCTTGGCTCCCCCAACCCAGCACCTCCTGAGCAGGGCAGCCAGAGGGCAGCCAGGGGTCAGCCAGGGGTCAGCCAGGGGTGTCAGCTTCCTATGGCTGCTGTAACACACACACACACATACACACACACAGCTCAGTTCAGTTCAGTTGCTCAGTCGTGTCCGACTCTTTGCGACCCCATGAATCGCAGCACGCCAGGCCTCCCTGTCCATCACCAACTCCTGGAGTTCACCCAAACCCATGTCCATCGAGTTGGTGATGCCATCCAACCATCTCATCCTCTGTCGTCCCCTTCTCCTGCCCTCAGTCTTTCCCAGCATCAGGGTCTTTTCAAATGAGTCAACTCTTCACATGAGGTGGCCAAAGTATTGGGGTTTCAGCTTCAACATCAGTCCTTCCAATGAACACCCAGGGCTGATCTCCTTCAGAATGGACTGGTTGGATCTCCTTGCAGTCCAAGGGACTCTCAAGAGTCTTCTCCAACCACAGTTCAAAAGCACCAACTCTAGTGGCTCACACCACCTCTCATGTGTTCCTTACGGTTCCCAGTGTCGGCAGACTTGCGTTCCTTCCAGAGGTCTGTTCTGGGGCAGATCCACGTCCTGGCTTTTTTCAGCTCCAAAGGCCATCTGCATCCCTTGGTTCGTAGCCCTGCATCACTCTGACCTTTGCTTCCATCTTGCCACCTTCTCTTTCAGACTCTGACCCTCCTCCCTCCCTCTTGTAAGGATGCTTGTCCATTACAACAATGTAATCTAGGACCATCTCCCCATCACGAGAGGCATAACCTAATCATGCCTGTGAAATTCCTTCTGGGGCTTCAACAGTCAAGAACCTACCTGCCAAAGCAGGAGACGTGGGTTCAGCCCCTGGGTCGGGAGGATCCCCTGGAGAAGGAAATGCAGCCCACCCCGGTGTTCTTGCCTGGGGAAATCCCATAGACGGAGGAGCCTGGTGGGCAACAGTCCATGGGGTCGCAGAGTCAGACACGACTTAGCAACTAAAAGCAAAAGTTCCTTCTGCTTTGTAAGGGGTCATATTCACAGGCTCTGGGGACCAGGAGGGGCTCCTCCTGGAGGCATCATTCACCTGCCATGTCTCATAATGTAGGGCAACCCTGCCTTGGCTCTGTGCCGTGCCTGGGTCATCTCCTTCTGTCCTGAGGGTCACAGGGCCATCCTTACTCTTCAGCTGGTTCTGCCCCAACAAAACTTCCTACTCGGGCTTTTGTGCCTGAGCATCGGCTTCCTCACCTGATGGGGGGACACTCCCCCTGCCCCTTTCCAGCTCCTGGACTGTGCCGATGGCATGGACGGCGGATGAGGGGGTCCAAGCAGTGGGTGGACAACAGGGGACAGGTCGCCCTGGGTGCTGTCGGGGCAGGAGAGGGCAGGTGTCTGGTCACCTTCCTGCAGGTCACCCCGCTGACTGCCCAGCACTGGGCAGGCTGCCTGCATCGCTCAACACTGCATCTCTGGCCGCTGTGCCCCCCAGGAAGCAGGGGAGGGGCAGGTAGTCAAGGACCAGGGTTCAGAGAATGATCTCATCTAGTCATTTTTAAAATTGAAATTTTCTTTAGCTTGGCTGAGAAGCACCAGGGAGAGAACCGGTGATTCATGCAAACTGGACAGGGCCCAGGGAGAACCCTAAGTCACAGGGTGGAGAAATCTGGGCAAGGAAGTAGACCGGGAGACCCGGTGTGGATCAGGGCTTCCACGCGGGCATGATGGTCGAGTCTGCGGAGGGCTGACTTCATGAGACTGGGTAAGACGGAGAAAGGCCCAGAATGCCTGGGAGGGGAGCTGGCGGGAGGGGGAGGCTGGCCGTCAAAGCCCACCTTGCCCTTGGGCCGGCGGCTGCAGGAGGGTCTGATGGCCCATGGCCCAGGCTGGCCCTGCTTTGCCTTGGGGCCGGCTGGTGGACACGCTGAGAATCAGGACACTCCATGGGACCCTGGGGTCCCGGATTGGGCATCATACAGCTAGACACGCCCGCTGCGGCGGGGCCGCGGAGCGAGGGGCAGCGACCGGCAGCCTGCTTGGGAGGACTGCTGGCGCGGGCAGCGGGCGCCTGCTCCTCCCGGCCGCGCGGGGCGCGCTGCAAGGGGGCGGTTGGTTGAGCGAGGGGCGCATCTAACGAAAGGAGAGCCCTTTCACGCGGCGGCCGAGGGGCGCAAGGTGACAGCGCCCAGCCAGGCCGGGCCCGCTCCACCGGCTACGAGGCTCTGCCTGCACAGGGGGTGGACCCTGGCTCCGCCGACACGGGGGCGGGGCCTGGGCTTGCCACGCCCCGCGCGGTGCCGGCGCGCTGACGTCAGGGCGGCAGACGCCGGAAGCGGGACTGGAGCGCGTCGTTGCCGGGCAACGGGCCGGCGCCGGCCTAGGGACACCAGACATCCCTGCTGCGCCGGCTGGCCGAGGCGACGAGGCGGCCGAGGTGGGTGCGGGCCGTGGCCGATAGCCGCCGGGGCCCCAGCGCGCCCTGAGTCCGCCCCTCAGTAGCCCTAAGCCAGGCCCGATCGGTGTCCTCAGCGGCCGCCTCGGATCCCCCCACCCCGCGAAGAGGGAACTACCCGAGCCCCCGGCCCAACTCTCGGGGCTTCCTGGGCACTGCCCTCCCGCGGGCGCCCCAACTCTCCCCTACTCTGCCGGACTGGGCCTCGGAGACCCTTGTCCACGGCGACCGAGGCAGGACCCCGCAGCTCGCCCACCCTGCCAGGCTGTGCTGAGCCCCCCAGGACCTGTCTGGCCTCTAGGACACGCCCCCGTGCTGGACCGATCGCCCAGGCGCGCGGAGGAGGAAAGCGGGCAGCGGCTCCGGTCACTCTTCCTGGGTGACCGGGCAGTCTGTGTCCCTTCCACAGCGACAGTGGACTCACACCAGGCCATCTGTACTCCTGAGGAAGCCGTGGGCAGCTGCTGGGCCGTGGGCGAGCAGGTGACCCCCTCCGGCGCTGTCCACTCGGGGCTGCTCCCGCACAGCAGTATGGATGTCTCCTGAGCGTCTTCCCATCGCGTCTGTGCGGGCCGGGGCACCAACATGCAAGGCCAGCGGGAGCTGGGAGGCACACCTGGCCAGGGGCTCCCCCTCTGCGCCTTTCTGAGTGACCTCCCAGAGCAAGCAGGCGGGGTTTCCCTCCGCCAGGTTTCTAAAGACAGCGGTGCCCCTGGGAGGCAGAGTGGTGACGCTGTGGAGTGGGCGAGGCCCCGCTCCGCCCTTCCCCCGCTGGAAAGGGAAGCCAGGATCTCTGGGGTCAGCTGCGAGGGCTTGTCTACCAGCACCGCCAGGGGTCCAGACCCAGGGGACACAGCAGCGCCTGGGGGGAGTTTGAGGTCTTTCAAGAATCCTCAGCCAGCTCTGAACAATTCTCTCAGTCTTTTGAGCTCCGGGAGAGGCCTGCAGCCTCTCAGCCATGGAGAACCGCTTCTGGCCAAAAGGAGCACAGTTCTAGCCAGCCTCACCAGGGTGGAGTGACAGGAACCGGCGGCATCGCCACTTCTGAGGTATTTCTAAAGTCTTGGCCATGTTGCACAGAAAGTGGCTCCTCCCCCGTGATGTCTGGTCAGGGAGGAATCTGCTTGTCTCGGGGCCTTCATCCTGGCAACTCCCGCTGTCTCTCCCCTCCATCTTCCCGTCTGCCCACTCTCCATCAGCTGGGCTGTGTTTCCTGGGCCCAGTTCTGGGCATGTGGGGGAGGAGCATTTTGTTTGAGTCTGTAATCTCCTTACTTAGAAAACCTTGCTGGGCCACATGTCAGTGTGTGTTAGTGATGGGGCGCTGGAGGCGGCCTGGGAAGCCCAGCACATGGCCCTCGTCCCTCCGGTCCTGCCCTGACCACCGGCGTTTCCCTTCCCGGTGACGGCCTCTCACCCACTCTCTGCGCTCTCAGCCCTCGTGGTTTACCCAACACCAAAAGTGAGACAGAGCAGGGAGGAGAGGAAAAGGTCCGCTGGCTCTAGGGTGGACTGTTCGCTCTCTAAACCTGGCAGTGTTTCTCTGGACCTCTGACGAGTTCAGCGCCCCATTCAGTTAGCTCTGCTCTAACGCTTGTTCTGAAGACAGGACTGTCTTCCAGTGCAGTTACTGTATGGGGAACAATCTGAGCGCAGTGTGACCTTTGCCGGAAACACAGGGTAAATGCAGAAAACCACACCTGCTGAGCTGAGGCCTACGTGAACACACACCACACACACGCCCACCTCTCCCAGCCACCTCGGTCTGCCACACCCATCCGCCACCCCTGGGGACTCCCCCACCCAGCCCCCCTGACCAGACAGCTCACCTTCCAGTACTTCACACTTCTCACAGCCCACAATCCTCTCTTCTGGAAGGGCCATTTTTACTGCCGTCGAGATGGATTTCTCAGCCAGGGCCCTGTGGTGCCTGTCTTTTTCCCGTGTGTCACTGATGAAGCTGATGACTGTTGTGCCGAGGTCACACTCTCCCACACACCGCAGTCTCCACAGCACGACTCTGCAGCGACTTTTAGGATCAAACGTCGTGTTTCAGTAGCGGCAACGATACACAGTCGTTGACAAATTTCACTGTGCCACAGTTCCGTATTTGGAATGAGGCGCCGTGATGTGTATGTCTCCCAACGTTGGTGTGTTTCCTTCCTTTTCAGCCCGTAGTCAGCTATGAGGATGTTCTCAGGTCTGCTTTTCAGGAAGTACCGGTCCCACAGGCCACCGAGGGCATCGCCACCTTAGACCACTTCTTAGAAACGAGGGATGAAGAAAACTCTGGCCTGGAATCCGCGCATAAGCTGTGGTAATGAGCTGACCCCAGCGCTCGCATGCTGCCGGCGGCTGAGCTGGTCGTCCGGGATCCTCGGGTTTTGTGCCTCTACCGCTGTGGAGAGCACTGACCCTCCCGAGTTCCCGCCACCTGAGGTCACGGGGTCGCAGGGCAGCCTCCTCTAAAGAGCCCTGTCCAGCCCCGCCCTGGGGCCCCTCCAGCCGGTCCGGAGCAGAATGGGTCTGGGTGGGAGCGCTGCGGGTTCTGGAGGGTCTAGGGGCTCGGCATGGCGGGCTCAGGGACTCCTGGGGGACGGGAGCAAGTGATCCCCCAGATCCTGGAGAGGTGCTCAGTCTACCACAGGGCTGCCACCCCCAGGGCCAAGTCCCTGGGATCACAGGTCACAGAGGCACTGTCTGCCGATGGCCATTTCATCAGACGGCCTTAGTGGAAAACCATCAGTGAATGGTGAGGTGGGCCCAGGCCCCAGGGGGTGGTCCAGGTGGCCGGGAGCCGGCTCCTCTGGGACCTAAGCCCGCCGCACAGGCTGGCTCATTTTTACTGCCGTCGAGATGGATTTCTCAGCCAGGGCCCTGTGGTGCCTGTCTTTTTCCCGTGTGTCACTGATGAAGCTGATGACTGTTGTGCCGAGGTCACACTCTCCCACACACCGCAGTCTCCACAGCACGACTCTGCAGCGACTTTTAGGATCAAACGTCGTGTTTCAGTAGCGGCAACGATACACAGTCGTTGACAAATTTCACTGTGCCACAGTTCCGTATTTGGAATGAGGCGCCGTGATGTGTATGTCTCCCAACGTTGGTGTGTTTCCTTCCTTTTCAGCCCGTAGTCAGCTATGAGGATGTTCTCAGGTCTGCTTTTCAGGAAGTACCGGTCCCACAGGCCACCGAGGGCATCGCCACCTTAGACCACTTCTTAGAAACGAGGGATGAAGAAAACTCTGGCCTGGAATCCGCGCATAAGCTGTGGTAATGAGCTGACCCCAGCGCTCGCATGCTGCCGGCGGCTGAGCTGGTCGTCCGGGATCCTCGGGTTTTGTGCCTCTACCGCTGTGGAGAGCACTGACCCTCCCGAGTTCCCGCCACCTGAGGTCACGGGGTCGCAGGGCAGCCTCCTCTAAAGAGCCCTGTCCAGCCCCGCCCTGGGGCCCCTCCAGCCGGTCCGGAGCAGAATGGGTCTGGGTGGGAGCGCTGCGGGTTCTGGAGGGTCTAGGGGCTCGGCATGGCGGGCTCAGGGACTCCTGGGGGACGGGAGCAAGTGATCCCCCAGATCCTGGAGAGGTGCTCAGTCTACCACAGGGCTGCCACCCCCAGGGCCAAGTCCCTGGGATCACAGGTCACAGAGGCACTGTCTGCCGATGGCCATTTCATCAGACGGCCTTAGTGGAAAACCATCAGTGAATGGTGAGGTGGGCCCAGGCCCCAGGGGGTGGTCCAGGTGGCCGGGAGCCGGCTCCTCTGGGACCTAAGCCCGCCGCACAGGCTGGCACTGCAGACAGCGCAGCGGGCGGGCCCTCCTGGGCCCTGGCAGGGGTCTGAGTCAGCCTGCGTGGGGCACTCTCCCCCACCAGCAGAGGTCCCGGGGACGTGGGCTGAAGTGTGCCAGGGCACACTGCTTCCCCAGCTTGTGGTCCAGGCCCGCAGGTGGGGGGCGTGAGCCTGGGGCACCTGTATGCACAGGTGGGCCTGGGGGTTGGGACTGGCCCGGCTCGGCGCTGTGGCGACATGGAGGGGTGGCCCAGAAGCACTTCAGCACTGGGCACGTCTGTCGCCCTGGAGCTCTTTGGGGACCAGCCGTGCCCCGTTCCCGGAGGCCTTTGGTCCCGGAGGCCCTTGCTCCCAGAGCCCTTCACTCCTGGAGGCCGGGCCAGTCCGCCAGGTGGGGCCCCAGCACGCACTCTGGCATCTGCTTCTCGGCCTGTGGGCATCTCTCTGGCACCTGGCATGGTTCCAGACACCTGAGATCATCAGGGAGCAGGACGGCAGAGTGTACCTAGCCCCCTGGGGCTTCTGCCCTAGGAGGAGACACGCGGCGGGGAAATCGGTCATTCAGGCCAGGGCTGAGCTCTGTGGAGACAAAGCCGGGAGGAGGGAGGGGTGCAGGGCGAGTAGACGCTTGAGCAAATGAACAAAGAAACAGAAGCCGGGCTCTGCTTTCAGAATGCTGGAGGGTCAGATGCCCTCCGCACCTCCCTTCCAAAGGCCTTGCAGGTTGCCCTGTAATTAAGGCAGCTCTTTTGCAGTTCTGAATCTAGAAAACTCTGGAGGGCCCTTCATAGCACCGGGACCACAGCAGCCCCGCGATGCCTCTGGAGCGAGTCCCATAGCCGGGAAAACTTCCTTCCTGTTCTCGGAGTGGACGCTGCTCAGAAGGTGGGCTGACCTGGGCAGAGAGGGGCTCCCGCAGGCTGGCCGCACTGCACGCCACAGGGCCCGCGTGGGGCTGGGGAGGGGCGGGTGCACCCTGGGCACGGCCTCCTCGCACTGCCTGGGTGGTGTGGCTCCTCAGGAGGGGCACTGCGGGGCTTGGGGGGCACCACTGGGCTGGGGTGTGCAGAGGGCAGCCCCCCACGGAGCCCAGATCAGAGCCTGTTGCCATTTTACAGGGAGATGTGCCGGGGCCCCAGGTGGAAAGGGAAGCCAGGAGACCCTCCAAACCTCTGTCCCTCTGGCTGACTCTGGCTTGCCTTCCCAGAGCCTCTCGGGGAGCCCTGGCCACACTCTGGGCGAGCCCGGCCTCCAGGAGCCTGAGGAGCTCGGCTCCCGCCTGCAGCACTGCAGAGCCCTGATCCGGACCAGGGTGAGCGCCAGCCGCCTCGCCGCTTCACCTGCGGCTCTGAGAGTCCGGGGGCTGCGGGGTCAGGGCGGCAGCTCCTCCCCAGTGCACGGTGGGGCCCAGGCAGGAAGAAGGGGCTCCATCCCGCAGCCCCTCGCACGGAAAAGCCTCTTCAGGAACGGGGTCTCTGCCCACCCTTGGAGCAGGCGTTGGGACGGGGGACGCCCTGACCAGCCAGCTGATCTCCAGAGCCCCGAGCTCCACCCAGAAGGGCCTGTCCACGCCCCCAACCCCCACCCCGTGCTGGGCATCCCGCCCTCAGGGACAAAGCCTGGCGCACAGGGGATGAGAGGAGGTCATGTGGGGAGGGGCCTGAGTGGAGCTGGGGAGGAGGAGGGCGTGGAGTGAGCCCACAGGTGGAGGAGGACGGGGCAGTCCAGCCCGTGGGCCGGCTCTCTGCTCTGTGGAACCACCACCGGGCAGGAGGTGGAGCCTTCCAGAGGCGCGCAGCGGGGCTGTCTCAGAGCAGCAGGACCTAAGTGTCTCCAGCAGCCCCGCTCCTGTGGCAGCCTGGGCGGGGACTGGAGCACGGCAGTGCCCCACAGGAATGTCCAGGGGCCGCAGTTGGGCGGAGGAAGCCCAGGAGGCCAGCTGTCCAGGCCAGAGCTGCCCTCGGGTGCCATCCCAGCCCGTCTGCTCGGGGAGAGGCGTGGCTCCGTCCAGAGCTCCTCTGTGTTGACAGTGCCTGTGAGGGCCGCGAGACGAGCTGGCCAGGCGCCAGCGGCCGGGGCACCCCGGAGGGCACGCGCGCTCGCCCTGACTGGTTCCTCTCTTGGCAGCTCTCGGGGACACCGGCTGGTGGACAGGGCAGCCTGATCACCTACAGCCTCTTCCTGAAGACCCCCGTACATGGAAATGGGCAGTACATCACAATCCCAAGGAAAAAGATTTTCAGTCCTCGTAACCTAACACTGACACTGTTTAATAGCGACCTTTGCTAAAGTGGGACAGCGTTTGCGTCTTGATGCGGGATCCCACCGTTTCCTCTCAGTCTGGTTTGGTACTGGAAACCAGAACTGTTCTGTGGAGGTGGTCCTCATGAGGGTGTACCCTCTGATGAGGGGGTGCGTCCCTCAGCAGGGCCAGTGCCAGGAAGGGTGCGCCCGGGTCCCCAGGAGCCCTGCCCCAGCCTGATGGGGGCGCCTGTGAGGCCCCAGGCCCTGTGCCTGAACCACGCAGCCCGGGACCCCAGGCTGGCCTGGCACCCGGCTGGGACTGTCCCTGGGAGCAGCCCTCAGGACCCTTGGGGGGTCCTGCACTGGCCCCCGGCCTGCAGTGGGGGTGGGCGTGCCATCTCCCTGGAGCAAGCGGGCTCCCTGCCGCAGCCACCCCGCCTGCCCGCCAGCGGGGGGCGGTCTGCCATCAGCTAAGGAAGAGACCCCTCCGACGAAAGAGCCCAGTGGGCGGCACTGACTTTTGTAAAATTTTATTAAATGGAACAGCCCAGACAAGCTGCATTCTTGCTAAACCGCCTGCTCTGTGAGGACCCGTGCTGGACCCTGAGCGGCAGCCCCGCCTGCCCTCACGGAGGCCTGGGGAGGGGAGGCCAGCGGGGCCCAAAGGCACAGGGACCCCAGCGTCGCCGTCCCCTCAAGGCCACTCTCGAGGAGAGGAGATCACAGCCGGGGGGGGGCCTCAGATGCCAGCTCCATGGATGCAGGTGGCAGACCCAACAGAGGCCCAGTGGGGACACAGTGACCAGCAGCTGTCCCTTGTCACATCACACAGGAGACGGGGGTGGGGGGTGGTCACCTGCACCCCAGCGCTCTCAGCCACTCCACAGACCACCTGCCTTATTTAGGGGTGACTGATTCTGGGGGGCTGTGAGAAATCTGCCTCTCCTTTCTAGCCAGAAGGTGGGAATCTGGAAACAGCTTTCTGCCATGCTGCTTCCATCACAGGGAGGGGACTGTCCACGTGGGGCCTCCCAGGGCCCCGCCCGCAGAGCTGGCCTGAGCTGCGCCATCTCATCCCGACCTTTGGTTAAAGACTTGACGGCCCGGCACATGCCATCCTGCGCCCCCTCTAATCTTGCTGTCCGCGGCCTGCGCAGGGCCTGGGCTCCCAGAGACGGAGGCCGGGTCCCGCTGGTGAGAACACCAGATCCTGGTCACTAGACAGGTGGTCAGTAACAAGGGGCCCAGACCCCGGCTCGACAGAAAAGAGTTCCACGAGGATGGAAGACGTGAAGCATCTCCTGAGAGGGAAGAGGCTGCCGGCCACGGATAGGCAGGCGCAGGGCAGCTCCGAGGGGCAGCCCCTGCTCGCCCCGGAGCCGCCCTGTCACTCCTGCGGGGTGTTTCTTCCTTCGGCCAGTCACCTTGGCCTGCCTGGCCCCCAGCCCACTTCCACTGTATCTCAGGATCCTCCTATGTGCGCGCACGCATCTCAGCCAAGGTGGATTTTACCAAAAGGGTGTCTGGGTAGAACATCCTTGACGTGACTCCCCTTTGGCCTCCAAGGAGCCTTTTCTGCACGTGGTCGAGGAGGTCTCCTGGACACGGGAATCAGCAGCATGTGGTCTGGGTGGGGCCCTGCCTCCTCTTGGTGTTCCCAACCGCAGGGAATGTGTCCAATCACTTTTCCCTAG
This sequence comes from Madoqua kirkii, assembly GCA_006408675.1. Taxonomy (NCBI): domain Eukaryota; kingdom Metazoa; phylum Chordata; class Mammalia; order Artiodactyla; family Bovidae; genus Madoqua; species Madoqua kirkii. The sequence goes on along the minus strand of SJYC01005487.1, from coordinate 11,851 downwards.
GGGGCCCATCTGCCTCCTGCCTCCCACCCAGATTCAAACTCAGACGCTGCCGTGTTCCGGTTCCAACAGTGGCCCTCCCTGACCCACTGGCCCAGGGTCCAGCTGGGGCTGGGGCAGCTCCTCACCGGAATCCCGACTCAACTCTGCCCCCACCCCCACCCTGCTCTGCTCCTTCACCAGAGCCCGGGGACCCTCACTCCCCGTCTAATCGGACGTCCGGTCTGGCCCTGACTCTGCAGCCTCATGAGGAGGGGGCTTCCTGAGCTGGGAGAGACTGGCAGGCTCCTGGGGAAGTGCCGCCTGGCCACCCGATTCAGAGGTCAGGGTGTGTGTGGCCAGCGCGCTCACCCGGACCAGAACAAGCCCAGCCAGCTACCAGACCAGGGCTTAAATAAAGCCGCTTTGGAAACTTTAAAAATGACAGGGCAAGTGTCGCTCACTCGGTCATGTCTGATTCTTTGTGACCCATGGACTGTATGTAGCCCACCAGACTTTGTCCATGGAATTTTCCAGGCAAGAATACTGGAGCAGGTTGCCATTTCTTTTCCCAAATTTGAAAATAAATATGAACAAACAAGGTTGAGGTTATAAAGAATACCTAGGCAGTGGAAGAGGCCCACAGCCACTCTCCTCACCCCAGTGGCGAGTGAAGGGACTTCAGGTCCATGCGGGGCCAGCAAGCCCAGGGCCAAGCAGCCCCCGCGGGGGGCAGGCCTGGACCCCGCCTCCGGCCCAGGCGGGGAGACTGTAAAACTGAGAAGACTGCTCTGACCGGCACTCTGGGGTTTCTGCCAAGTCTCCATCAGCCTCACGGAGCTGGGTTCGGACACACAGCCCTGCAGAGACCTCAGCCGTCGTGTGAGGAGCCTGGCTTCCTTGATGCCTCCACGCATCGAGAACGTGTGCACAGTGACCCCACAGGCAGAGGCCAAGAGGTGCTTGAGGACCCAGTGCTGGAGTCTGCCAGCCTGGGAGCCAGCCACGTGGTGGGGGGGGGGCACAGCCAGGACGACACGCGGTAACGTTTGTTCCAAAACCAGATGACAATGAAAACACAGCATCCGATGCTGAGGGAGGCAAGGAAAGCAGTGCTTGCTGTGAAATTCACAAACACAAGAGAAGGAAAGGGGCTGAAATGAATCTCTGCCTGACACACCTCAACACTTCACCCTGCGCTCCCTATGAACTTCTGAATCACCTTCTCATGTGATGACGGTCTCGGATCACTTACTGTCCTTAAAGAGGACAGTGCATGCTTACTATGGACAGTTCAGAAGCTTCTTTCAACGTTAAAGACTAGCCACTGGTCAAGACGTGTGAACCGCCCTGCCCCTGCGGAATCTCCCCTCTCCACAACTGGCCGCCGCATCCGTCCTCCATCCACAAAATCCCACCACCTCCTGCCACGCACTCCCTGGACCTCGGGCACCTGGGCCGCAGCAGGTGAATTCCACGTCCTTCCCGTCAAGGAGCTGGCGGAGCTCAGCTGTGCTCAGGAGCAGCTGCAAACAGGCACTGGGAACCTCTCCCTGAAAACCCAGCTTCCTTATCTGGAGCCCAGAGCCAGCCCGGCCTGGGGGGAGGGTCACAGGCGGTGGGGGGAGGCAGAAGCCTTAGGACTGCAGCCAACACATCGTCTCTACAAAGTCTACAGCAGGTGACCGTGTGCACACAGGGACTTAAGGCTTCCTCCGCCCCTCCCTAGTCCCGCTGCTGCTGCTAAGTCGCTCGTCGTGTCCGACTCCTAGCGACCCCATGGACTGCAGCCCACCAGGCTCCTCTGCCCATGGGATTTTCCAGGCAAGAGCACTGGAGTGGGGTGCCATTGCCTTCTCCTCCCTAGTCCTGCACCTCCGCAAATCCATCACCAGCAACTGACCACTGTATCTCCCTGGGGAATCTGACACTTCCAGGGGAATCGGTGTCCAGACGGGCCCCATCTCACCCTGCTCAGGATGACTGGGCCATCAGCAGGCTCCCAAAATGCAAGTGGGCCGCTGGCAGGAGCAGAAGGATCTGAAGACAGGGACCTAGAGCCAAAGCCCAAGGCACCGCGGAGGCTGCCGCCAAGCACTGCAGCCCCCACACGGAGCCTGTGTTCTGAAGACAGAACCCCACGAAGACACACAGCGCCGCGTGAGGTGTGCCGCTCACAAACACCCACTTCAGCTGCCTCCCACAAGGTAACACTTTCCAAATCTGGAGGGAGCGCCCCGCGGACATCGAGAGCCACAGCCCACGTCTCACCCATAGCTTCCCGACCCGAAGCCCAGGGTGCTGTCCCCACCTGCCGCCTGCTGCAGAAGCCGGGACGGGAGAGCCGCCTCCGAGCCCCAAGGGCCCCGGAAGGAGACAACCCACTGCCCACCCACCAACGCACCCACGTGACACCCGCGCCTGCCCCACAGGCCCCGCTGGATCAGCGGACCCAGCCGAGCGAGGCAGGAGGTCCGCCCAAGGACACCGTCTGGCAGGTAACTGACAACACACTCCACTCCGTTAGATAACTTTTTAATAAAGTGAGGTGTAACCGCTCATACTAAGAAAACAACTCTTCTTGGCTAAGGGCTGGAGAAGGAAGAAAAAGCATGGGAAGTGGGAAACAAGGGGTGGAGTAGGGGCGGCGAGTAGGCTCAGTCGTAAACAAGTGACAAAGACCTAAGCCTGTGGGCGGTCTGGGTGCCTGGGCACAGCACACACAGCCCAGCCCACCGTCAACAACCCTCAAGAGGGAGGAGCCAGGCTCATGGCGCGTGTCCAGGCTCCTTCAGTCCTAGACCTAAGCTCAAGCCCCAGGTTCCGCCCAGCACTGGTTTAATGGAGCACATGTGGACACCCTCCGACCCAGTGGTGCACAGACGCCCTCCCCAAACACAGTGGCTCACCGCAGCCTCTGCGAACCCAGGCCGAGTGTGTGGGGGCCCAGCAGCTGGCCAGGCGCGAGTGTTGGAGGTCGGCAACTGTAGGAGGAAGCTTGGCTGTGCTGGGAAACCTGTGCAGGAAGGGTCCCTAGACGCAGACCCTGGGAGGCACCACCCGAGACCTTGGTACGAGTGGTCTCCAGGCAGAGTGCACCTGACCTTCAGCCCCGAAGACACTTAGACATAAACAGGCATAAATAAAACCTTCAGAACCCACACTGCAGTCCAACAGACACGTGGCCACACAGCGGATCTGGTAAAGGTATCACGAGCAAGGCGTCTGACCCCGACCTCGCTCGGACCGCAGCGGGGCCTACGGGCAAGACTCACACCTGAGTCCAGGGTGGAAATCACGACTGTGGGCTCTGCAGACCCAGGGCAGTGATGCTCGCTGTGAAAGGAACAGTGCTCCTTAAGCCTCAAAAAGTGAAATACACCAACTGCAACTGTTTGGGCTGTAGAAGTTTCTAATGTAGCAGCAGGCCATGCTTATAGAAAAAATATACTTTTAAGAAAATAGCTAAAAAAATCTAAAGTGATCCAAGTATAAAAAGTTAAAAAATGTTAAGACAAAATATTGCCTCAAACATATAAAAGTTAATTTTAGAAAATTCACCCATCTAAAATTGGATGAGGCTAGATGCGCTGGCATCCTCCGGTGGGGCTGTCGCAAGACGCGGGTCAGGGCCGAGGGCAGCACGATCGACCCACGGGAAAGCCGCCGGCCCTGGGAAGGTGGGGCCACCGGACGCTGCTCCGGGCGGGCTCTCCCAATCACAGAGAGCTGGGCCCCAGCACCCACAGCCTCGCATGCTGGCTGTTTCCGTGAGCCTCACAGACACATCACGACGCTGCGGCTCAGGTCTCCACCAGGATCTGCACCACGTGGTCCAGCTCGCCTGGGTCCACCTTGCAGCCGGCACCGGGGGGCGGGGCAGCCATGGAGGCAAAGGTCTCCAGCCCCTCCAGGCCTGACTTGGCGCCGCCCACCATGCCCGTCAGCATGGCATCCAGGTCATAGTAGGAGCAGTCCACATCGGAAAACAGCTCCTCCACTGCGCCGGGACCGTGGCTCTCCAGTGTTTCAAACAGCTGATCTAGCGACCTGGGGAAGCCCCCTCGGCTCTCTCCGGGGCCAGCCCTGTCCCGGGGGCCTCCCGGCACGGCCCCGGGAACCTGTGTTGCTGGGACCGCCTGCAGCGCAGAGGCCAGGTCTGCTGGGTTGGGGGCCGGGGCTGGCCCGGCCCGAGCGGAGCGGCACAGAATCTCCGTGGACACCAGGAGGTCACGCGGCACCCACCCCGATGTCTGGGGCCTGGGCGGGCACCAGCTCCCGTCCTGGGTCATCTCCTCCTGGATCTGCTGGACCGTGTTTGCGATGAGGACCGAGCGGCACAGGCTGGGCTCTGCCAGCATGTGGCACAGCTGCAGCTTGGCCAGCGACATGTCCAGGAGCGACTGGCGCTGCAGGGGGCCGGCGGGCGCCTCGTCCTCCGAGCACTTTCTCTTCAGCCCCGGGCGAGCATCATGCCCTGCAGAGACGAGAGAAACGCGCTGAGCTTGCTGCAGGGCCCCCGGGGATTCTGCGCACCTCGGCCCCAGCTCCGGGTGACGCACGGTGGGCGGTGGCTGGGGCGCAGACAGCAGGCACACTGTGCTGCACCTGCCCCTCCTTCTTCCCCTCCTCAGCGTCCGGAAGGCTCGGGGCTGGGCAGGGTCCCCACTGGGGGCTGGAGCGGTCTACAGCCACCTGGGAGAGCACTGCTCCAAGTGGACGCCACACCAGCCCACTGGACGAAAAACGCTGGTTCTTGGGCCTCACTGGACCGAGGCTGGTCGGACACACGCCAACCTGCTGCACCTCTGCTGCCACAGGCAGAAATGCATGGGGGCTGCCCTTCTGAACAGGCTCCAAGTCAGGAGACCCCCGGGGACGTGAAAGGCGGAGCAGAAAGGGCCAAGGCCCGCTTCCCCACAAGCCCCTGTGGGGGTCCCTCCTTCCAAGAGCAAAGTGCAGCTGTACTGACCTACTCTCAAGTTCATAAGGTGACTCAACACTTTTATTTCAAGGAATCCACTCGAGTTATCCATTTAGAGTTCAAGTGGCCCGAGCCGCCAGCCCTGCCCTTGAGCAGAGAGGTTCCCTGCCCTCCGGCTCCTTGCAGCACCTCAGCTCTCACCTCCCGTGTGCTTTACACTGAAAGAACGCTCTTAAAGGCACGTGGCTTCTTGGGCGCCTATCCCGGAGAAATGAAAGCCCACGTTCACATGGAAACACGCACAAGAACACCCACAGCAGCTCCACCCACGACAGCCCCAGGCTGGGAGCAGGCCCCGCGGGGAGCGGGCGGTGCTGCTCAGATGCCACCACGAGGGGAGGACTGCCCGCAGCGGGGGCTCGGACGGGCACCAACGGGGTCACACGGCGGGAGAAAGCCATCTCAGGCGGCCCAGGGCCGGCCTCCCCATGTAGGGACCTCGGAGGTGCTGCATGAGCCCCGGCTGCTCAGAACCACACGCGGGCACATGACACGCGGGCACACGCATGCGGGCACACGCCACACAACCCCACCAGCGCCAAGGCTGCCCAGAAGCCAGGTTCCTGCATGGGCTACCGGGCCAGGCGCCACGGGGGGATGTGGCACTGGGAGGCAGGGGGGCGGGGACACCCCTCCAGGACACCTCTCTACACCTTCCTGTGCACTTGCAACCACTGCAAAACAAAAGGGCAGAGAGCTGGTGTCAACCGCGCCACACTAGAGACACCCTGTGTTCTGCAGAAACACTCGCGCTTCAAGGCTGCTCTCTCTATGGCAGATGAATCACCTCGGGCGTCCTTCGACCTACTCTCAAATCCTGACTCTGCACAACCACTGACTTAACCTAGGGCCCAGCAGATTTCCTGGTGTGTGTCCAGGGCTTAGGACTCGGCTCTCACTGCTGAGGGCCCAGGCCCCATCCCTGGCTGGGAACTAACATCCCGCAGGCTGCACGCCATGGACAGGAAAGAACAAAAGGGAATTTAGAGCCTAGACGAAACTCCCTCAAGTAACAGGATTAAGCTCGACTTCACCAACAGAGGAAGTCAGGCCACCCTCCCTCGGGGCCCTCGCGGCTCGGGTCTAGGGCAGGTCAGCAGCCACTTGGGCCAGCGGGGATGGGCTGGAGAACACAGCCGGGAGGCTTCACGGGGCACCTCAGAAACCACCTCCTTGTCCTTGAGGGGTGCTCAGAACAGCGAGCCCTTGATGTCATAGCCCAGGGGGAGCCCTCCACTCCAGGCACCGAGTTCAGGGCGGTGGCAGCTTGGTGTGCCCAGCACCAGGGGTGGCAGCAGCAGTCCAGAAGCCCAGAGGGCAGCCTTCGGGCTATTTGCCCAGATGGAACACATAGCGGGGCACCCAGGAGCCACCACGGGAAGCAGCCTGGACGCAGCCCGCTCCCACCACCCCAGACACGTGGACAGCACATTTCCATCAGACAGCCCAGGACGCCCCACGACCACCCGCCGCAGCATCGCCCTCCCCAGCCCGGCTCCGTCAGAAACCCACGCTTCCTGGGTTCTGGTCTCACTCCCCCAGAGGACCAGCGAGAGAAGCTGTGCAGGACGTGCCCCGGCCAGCATGCTGGTCAGTTGTCCAGCCCCCGGCCCCACTCAGGACCCCAAGGCCCCCACTGGGAAGCACTCCACTCCCCCAGCCCCGCTCAGGACCCCAAGGCCCCCACTGGGAAGCACTCCCACGTCCCCGGCCCCGCTCAGGACCCCAGGCCCCCACTGGGAAGCACTCCCACGTCCCCGCCACCCTCGCCCCTGCGCAGCCCAGTGATGCTTGTGGCAGCGCAGTGGCAGCTTGGAACAGCGCTGCGCTCGTCGAGTGGGCCCGCTTCACGTCCGCGGTCCCTGTGGGGAGCAGGGAGAAGCCGAAGCGCAGGGCAGATGCCTGGCACCCAGTCGTCAGGCCATCTTCCTGGCGCTCCCGGAGCACGTTCTCCCGGGCGCATCCGCGTCTCAGGACGCCCTCCTTTCCACGCTCATCACGTGTTCCCTGTCACTCGGCACTTTACTGCCACTTCCGACAGCCACATGTTTGTCACAACATCCAACACCCTGATGGTCCTGCTGGTCTCTCCAGGGCTCCCTGTGCCCAGCCTTCTGAGGGGCAGATGAGGCGCCATCAGCTCCACCACTGACTCAGGGCATCGCAGGAGCAGCAGCTGGGACCCTGCTGAGCTGCCCTCGGGAAGCAGAGCCCCGCCCCTCCGCCATCGCCCCCGTGCTGCCATCACGGTGGCTGCTCTGATGCCCAAGCCGCAAAATCTCCCAGCGGCCACCAGGGAGCTGGTGTCCGATGCACAAGCAAGAGTCTTTACTACCAAGCTCGAACTGGGGCTCCCACCATTACCAACACAGGGGCTATGGGAAGGAGCCCCGAGATTGGGGTTGCATTGCTTACAAAGGGTATATTTGTGTAAAAGGGGATTTCCAGGCTGGAGGATGTCTGATGGCCACCCTCTTTCGAAGGGTTGTGTGTTGATTTCTGATTGGTTTTTGTTACCTAGCCAAACCACAAGCTCCTGAACGTAAGGTCAGGAGATTTTGGTCCCAGGTCTGACTGGCTCGTGGGTGGTGGGGTGAGGTCAGGGGATTTCTAAAGTCATTACCAAATCCAGACTCAAATTGAAGAAAGTAGGGAAAACCCTAGACCATTCACGTATGACCTAAGTCAAATCCCTTATGATTATTCAGTGGAAGTGAGAAATAGTTTTAGGGGCCTAGATCTGATAGAGTGCCTGATGAACTATGGAATGAGGTTCGTGACATTGTACAGGAGACAAGGATCAAGACCATCCCCATGGAAAAGAAATGCAAAAAAGCAAAATGGCTGTCTGAGGAGGCCTTACAAATAGCTGTGAAAAGAAGAGAGGCAAAAAGCAAAGGAGAAAAGGAAAGATATAAGCATCTGAATGCAGAGTTCCAAAGAATAGCAAGAACAGATAAGAAAGCCTTCTTCAGCGATCAATGCAAAGAAATAGAGGAAAAGAACAGAATGGGAAAGACTAGAGATCTCTTTGTAAGAAACGCTGTGGGAAGAAAAGCCACCTCTAGGGACCATTGACAAAAGCCTTTATTGGGCGGTCGCTCTCGGGCAGAACTCCCGGGGATAAGCGAGCAAGGGAACAAACGGAGTCTGCGAGGAATGGAGGCGAGGGCGGGGGCTTTATGGTCAGGCCGGTGTTCAAGCCGGGTTTTTCCATATACGGTGAAACGCGGGGGCCACGTTGCTGATTGGTGCTGGTGGGCTTTGTGCCAGTCCTTCATTGGGCCAGGTCATGGGTTCTGTATCCAGGATGTTGGTCCGCCCCTGGTTTCTGTTTGGGCAGGGGGCGGGTTCCGGGGCTTTCTGCCTCAGCCACCCGAACATGTCTGTGCATGTCTGACCTCTCATCCCGGCCTTCTTGATATAGGACAAGGGGCGCCGATTCTCTCTGGCTACTTCCTGCTGAACAGGGGCGAGGAGGGGTAGGGTGTGGTGGCCGGGATGACGAGGTGTCCGTCACAGGGCGTTGGTCGGAAGCTCCTGATATTGTTGCCGAAGCACCATCAGTTGGACCGTGTTGAGCCGGTCTTTGATGAAGGCTAGCAGTCTGTTTAGGAGACAGGGCCCAAAGGTTAAAAGTAGCAGGAGGATTATGAGTGGTCCCATCAGGGAGGATAGCAGAGTTGTCAGCCAAGGGGAGCTCTGGAACCAGGACTCAGACCAGCCCTGCTGGGCCTCCTGTTCTCTCTTCCTGCACTCTAGCCCCTCTCTTACCTTGGCCATGGATTCCCTCACTACCCCCGTATGGTCTGCGTAAAAGCAACATTCTTCTTTGAGGGCTGCGCAGAGGCCCCCTTGCTGTAGGAAAAGCAGGTCCAGTCCTCGCCTGTTTTGTGACACCACCCCTGACAACGAAGTTAGAGATGTTTCTCAGGCCATCAGAGACTTTCCTATTCGGGCAATGTCATCAATGGCAGCTCTTAGGGAGGCCAAACTTTGGTCTTGTACGAACAGTGATGCAATCCCGGTGCCCGTCCCAGCTGCTCCCAGGACGAACAGTGTCGCCAGGGTGACCTCAGTGACTGGCTCCCTCTTTTTTTGGGCCAGTGAGGTACCCCTATCCCAGAAATTGTATAGAACTTCTTCAGAATGATAGGTAATTTTGGATCAAGACCATCCCCATGGAAAAGAAATGCAAAAAAGCAAAATGGCTGTCTGAGGAGGCCTTACAAATAGCTGTGAAAAGAAGAGAGGCAAAAAGCAAAGGAGAAAAGGAAAGATATAAGCATCTGAATGCAGAGTTCCAAAGAATAGCAAGAACAGATAAGAAAGCCTTCTTCAGCGATCAATGCAAAGAAATAGAGGAAAAGAACAGAATGGGAAAGACTAGAGATCTCTTTGTAAGAAACGCTGTGGGAAGAAAAGCCACCTCTAGGGACCATTGACAAAAGCCTTTATTGGGCGGTCGCTCTCGGGCAGAACTCCCGGGGATAAGCGAGCAAGGGAACAAACGGAGTCTGCGAGGAATGGAGGCGAGGGCGGGGGCTTTATGGTCAGGCCGGTGTTCAAGCCGGGTTTTTCCATATACGGTGAAACGCGGGGGCCACGTTGCTGATTGGTGCTGGTGGGCTTTGTGCCAGTCCTTCATTGGGCCAGGTCATGGGTTCTGTATCCAGGATGTTGGTCCGCCCCTGGTTTCTGTTTGGGCAGGGGGCGGGTTCCGGGGCTTTCTGCCTCAGCCACCCGAACATGTCTGTGCATGTCTGACCTCTCATCCCGGCCTTCTTGATATAGGACAAGGGGCGCCGATTCTCTCTGGCTACTTCCTGCTGAACAGGGGCGAGGAGGGGTAGGGTGTGGTGGCCGGGATGACGAGGTGTCCGTCACAGGGCGTTGGTCGGAAGCTCCTGATATTGTTGCCGAAGCACCATCAGTTGGACCGTGTTGAGCCGGTCTTTGATGAAGGCTAGCAGTCTGTTTAGGAGACAGGGCCCAAAGGTTAAAAGTAGCAGGAGGATTATGAGTGGTCCCATCAGGGAGGATAGCAGAGTTGTCAGCCAAGGGGAGCTCTGGAACCAGGACTCAGACCAGCCCTGCTGGGCCTCCTGTTCTCTCTTCCTGCACTCTAGCCCCTCTCTTACCTTGGCCATGGATTCCCTCACTACCCCCGTATGGTCTGCGTAAAAGCAACATTCTTCTTTGAGGGCTGCGCAGAGGCCCCCTTGCTGTAGGAAAAGCAGGTCCAGTCCTCGCCTGTTTTGTGACACCACCCCTGACAACGAAGTTAGAGATGTTTCTCAGGCCATCAGAGACTTTCCTATTCGGGCAATGTCATCAATGGCAGCTCTTAGGGAGGCCAAACTTTGGTCTTGTACGAACAGTGATGCAATCCCGGTGCCCGTCCCAGCTGCTCCCAGGACGAACAGTGTCGCCAGGGTGACCTCAGTGACTGGCTCCCTCTTTTTTTGGGCCAGTGAGGTACCCCTATCCCAGAAATTGTATAGAACTTCTTCAGAATGATAGGTAATTTGGGGCATCACTGCTACCAGAACGCAGAATTCCCTGTCCTGATCGAAGACAGCGAGGTGTAGGCAGGGTGTTAGCCCGGTGCGTGAGCAAGCCCACCAGCCCCGGCTCCGGTGTCACTCATGTTGTTGTGTTTAGTCTTGTGAGACCGACGGTCTGAGCGTACAGGGTGGTTTTCTCGGGTGGGACGGCCCCTAGGCAGGTTCCCTGTCCCCACACCTCTCGCATAGTTAGGCCCACTTTATGATCTCCCCACAGACACTGTGGTGGGTTGGATTTGGTTGACAGGTTGTAGGAAGCATTTAAGCCTACGGCCTCGTAGAAAGGGGGGTAAAGGGAAAAGCAAAGCCAGCAAGATTGGGTTGCGTTTGGGTTAGAATGGTTTAGGGCACCGTAGGCCCCCTCAATTAAAGGCCATAGAGGGTCTTGGTTTTCTGTGGGGGCATGAGGGCCCTGTGTCTGGAGGTGGGGACCGCTTGTGGGGGTTAATGTGGTGGCATTTTTTACTGGGGGCTGGGTGTGTAGTTTTGCACCCCCCAGGGCCGGATTGGGACCTATAACATGGGTCTGAGCTGGTGTCACAAGTTGTTGGACGTGAAGAACTGCACCTGGGGCCATCCTCAAAAAGTCCCCCTTTTCATAGACATACTCCCCATGCCAACCCAGAAATCCATCTGCTCTCCTTTTTCCCTTGTTCAGTGAAAGAGTTTGATTAGATCGCATGGTGGGCCAGACCAGCGAGGCGGAGGTGGACCTGCAAAGGACAGCTTGATTAAGTCAGGCCTATTTACCGCCCATTTGTACTCCCCGTCATTGGAAGTCACGCAGTCCCAAGACCTGCAGTAGCAGCTGGCTAGCCCGCCGCAGCTCCTAAGGCTCTCTTTTTGATGTCCTGGGCAGGCATAGAAGCCCACTTCTCGGAGGTAGCCCTGGCTCCATGTAGAACCGGTTAGCTTGTGTAGGTGAAGGTATAAGTCAGGCCACCATGTGTCTTTCGGGTGGGTGCCTGTGGTTCGGTTTAGTTCCTCATAGGTTTCTCCACTTTTTAAGATTCAGGTGACCTGAAAAGGCTGGTGAGGGTTACAGTGGCCGCCTCTGCCTAGGGCCCAGAGCGCACTCCAGGCAGCCCACACTATCACTTGTAACCCGCGTTGGGCACCTCGCTGCATTCTGGGATCGGGGGCAGGGGGTTCCGGGTAAGGATCAACTTGGTGGGCCCTGCAGGAGTGGCGTGGTATGAGTAGGTCTGGGGCCGAGGCTGTCTGTGTTGTGGGGAGACCTGGGGGGGCTCGTTTGAGCTGGGTCAGATGGTACCAGGACTCATGCCCCAGAAATTTGGCTGCCATGGTAGTGGTGAGGATTACC
>SJYC01005479.1:0-20492 GCA_006408675.1 Madoqua kirkii | reverse complement strand
GGAGTGTCCATCTCAAGGAACTGGGGAGAGGTGCCCAGTCAGACTTCACAGATAATCACTTGGATGAGGGAGCAAATGGGAATGACATTGTTAGAAGCTCCTGTTACCAGCTGTTGTCTCATGGTTCCTCCTGGTTTCCTGGCCTTGAATGTCAGAATCACAGTCAGGGTTTTGGCTGAAACAGCCACCATAAACAGCTCCAAATGTAATTTGTCTGAGGGTGCAGGTGGCTTTTTTGGGATGGGCAATGAAGGGTAAGCAGCAGAGGAAGTGCAGGAGGAGGGAGATGAGCAGGACATAGCTGAGACCTCAGTTATTGGCCTTGACTATAGGGGTCTCTAAGTGTTTCACAAAAAACCCACAAAACCACAGCTGTAATGACTCAGAATTACAGAGTTATGCAGGCCAGTGACATCCCTAAGGAATCCTTGAAGGCCAAGAAGGTCACAATTTTAGGGAGGCAGTGATTTCTCTCACTGTTTGGATACTCTTGGTCTGGGCACTGGACACACTGCTTTGAATCTGGGAATAAAGCACTTTTTTCATTTGTAGCACATTCAAATATGTGATAAACAAAAGTATTTCCTGTCATTGTGCATATGTGCATTGTGCATATTGATCACTTCTGATGTCATAGAAAAGTGTAGGTGAGGATCTGGAAATTGGAAACTGTGTGTTCTTGTGGGAATGAAAAATGGTATAGCTGCTGTGGAAATATATCTAGCAGTTCTTCTAAAAATTAAGCATCACTGAGCAATTCCCATGAGGTGTATAGTCCCCAAAATTGAAGGCAGTGACTTGAATAGATAATATCTTACCAGGATTACTTACAATAGCTGAAAAATGGAAGCAACCCTAAAGCCCATTGAAAGATAAATGGATAAACAAAATGAGAGATATACGTACAATGTGGTATTATTCTCCCTAGGAAGAGAAATTAATTTATCACATTGAATAGTCAAATCATGGACACAGAAAGTGGCATGGTGTTTACAAGGCTATGTGCTAAGTGCTCAGTTGCTTCAATTGTGCCCAACTCTGTGAGACTCCACAGACTGTAGCTCTCCATGCCCCTCTGTCCATGGAATTCTCCAGGCGAGAATACTGGAGTAGATGGCCATACCCTTTTCCAGGGGGTCTTCCTGACCCAGGGGTTGAACCCATGTCTCTTACATCTCCTGCATTGGCAGGTGGCCTCCTTACGACTAGAGCCACCTAGGAAGCACTACAAGGGAGGGAGTAACTGTTTCTTGGTAACAGAGATGAAGATAGGGGTGATAGTTCTGTGGAGGGACAGTGAAGACGGTCACACAGCAATAGAAATTCATTAATGCCCCCAAATTGTACTCATAAGAGTAATTAAAATGCAAGCTTTATATGATGTATATTTTTACCACAGTAAAAATGGAGAGGTAAAAAAAAAATGAATAAGAACATGAATTAAACCATTGCCCAATGACTCCTTTTCCAAAGCCCCCAGTTTCCTTTTCCTTGTGAAATAGGTAAGAGGTAGAAAGTGATTATGAATTTTTATACTGGTGTGCTCAGAAATATGTCGCTATGAGCAAAAAGCACAAATAAAACAGCAAATAGGCCTTCCTTCTTGTGGGATTTTTCCTCTTAACATTTATGAGCAAGAATATGACTGATGACAATGGAGGGAAAACTCCTACGAAAGAAAACTAAAATCTGCAACTTGTAGAGTATTAATGAGACTATAGATTTAGTCTTTATTCCTTGAACCTCAGAGTTTCTGACACTCTGTTGTGGGAAAGAATAAATCTATATTGTTTCCTTTAGATTACAGTAAAATTCACACAATATACAGTTCACCATTTTAAATAATATAATTCAGTGGATTTTAGTACTCTCTCATGTTGTTCAAACATCACCACTGTAAAGAAAATTACCAGTACCAATTAAACATCATGAAGTTTTATACCAAGATTCAGCTGTATCTTTTTAACTCTTCATTAAGAATTCCATATGTTGGAAACTTCAGCTTGGATACCAAAGTCCTAGCATGCTTCCTTTAAATTTATTTTAAAAGCTGTTAAAAAGACAGACATTTCATTTAATCTGGTTAGTTTATTTAATCAACAATTTAAAAAAATGTATTTGTCTTTTGTGTATAATGACAAATTTCTAAATATATTCTGAAATGGATATCTAGATTCACAAAACCATCATAAAATTAAATGAATTAATTTCTAAACCATGTTATTTATGTTGAGTTTATAACTGTCATCAGTGTTCTCACATTTTAAATTGTTTGCAGATTTTGTAGTTATCTCTAAAAACGGTTCATTTTCCAGGGTCAGGGTGGAATACGGTGGAGACTCCATTTCTATTTTCACCATAATCATTTCCAGGAACATTTGGAGCATACCATATACACCAGTTTAGATGAAAGTGTTGGATTTTCATATGGTAATTACATATAGATTTTATGTTTTGGCTTTTGTATGTTTTGTAAACACTCACCTTGATATTTTTATACTTTACATCCTAAACTAGGAATAGTTTTCAAGTATATGTTCTGCAATATTGTAAAGTAAAAAAAAATTAATAAAATAAAATCATAAAGGATGATGCAAAAAAAAAAAAGAAAAAAGAAATAATTACAAAGTAAAGACCTGCTTCCCCATGTAGAATTCTACAAATAGGCCTAGTAACAAGCCAGGCTTTAGCAGTACATGAAACGTGAACTTTCAGATGTTCAAGTTGGTTTTATAAAAGGCAGAGGAACCAGAGATCAAATTGCCAACAACCACTGATCATGGAAAAAGCAAGAATTCCAGAAAAACATCTATTTCTGCTTGATTGACTATGCCAGAGCCTTTGACTATGTGGATCACAATAAACTGTGGAAAATTCTGAAAGAGATGGGAATACCAGACCACCTGACCTGCCTCTTGAGAAATCTGTATGCAAGCCAGGAAGCAACAGTTAGAACTGGATATGGAAAAACAGACTGGTTCCAAATAGGAAAAGGAGTATGTCAAGGCTGTATATTGTCACTCTGCTTATTTAACTTATCCACAGAGTACATAATGAGAAACGCTGGACTGGAAGAAGCATAAGCAGGAATCAAGATTGCTGGGAGAAATACCTCAGATATGCAGATGACACCACCTTTATGGCAGAAAGTGAAGAGAAACTTAAAAGCCTCTTGATGAAAGTGAAAAGGAGAGTGAAAAAATTGATTAAGCTCAACATTCAGAAAACTAAGATCATGGCATCTGGTCTCATCACTTCATGGGAAATAGATGGGGAAACAGTGGAAACAGTGTCAAACTTTATTTTGGGGGGCTCCCAAATCACTGCAGATGGTTATTGCAGCTATGAAATTAAAAGATGCTTACTCCTTGGAAGAAAAGTTATAACCAATCTAGATAGTATATTGAAAAGCACAGACATTACTTTGCCAACAAGGGTCCATCTAGTCAAGGCTATGGTTTTTCCAGTAGTCATGTATGGATGTGAGAGTTGGACTGTGGAGAAAGCTGAGCACTGAAGAATTGATGCTTTTGAACTGTGGTGTTGGAGGAGACTCTTGAGAGTCCCTTGGACTGCAAAGAGATCCAACCAGTCCATCCTAAAGGGCATCAGTCCTAGGTGTTCATTGGAAGGACTGATATTGAAGCTGAAACTCCAGTACTATGGCCACCTCATGAGAAGAGTTGACTCATTGGAAAAGACTCTGATGCTGGGAGGGATTGAGGGCAGGAGGAGAAGGGGACGACATAGGATGATAAGACTGGATGGCATTACCAACTTGATGGACATGAGTTTTAGTGAACCCCGGGAGTTGGTGATGGAAGCCTGGTGTGCTGTGATTCATGGGGTTGCAAAGAGTTGGACAGGACTGAGAGACTGAACTGAACTAAACTGAACTGAATTATAGATACATATATGACCAATGTGAGAGACTGTGCATCCATTGTGCCTAATCCTGTGGACTTGAGAGAAACATATGGTGTATCTCAATAGAATATAACCATATATCTTCTGCTTGTCTATTCGTGACCTGCATCTGAAGGACAGTTATCTTCCAGGGTAGAATCATGGGTTTGTCTGCATCTCCTGGAGGTCCCATTTCTGTTTTCACCAAAAGCATTTCATGAAGGGCTTGGGCCACTGCATACACAGCATTATAGGTGAAATAACTGGATTCAGACAAGGTCATCATGTCAGCAGAGAAAGCAATGGCACCCCACTCCAACACACTTGACTGGAAAGTCCCATGGAAGGAGGGGCCTGGTAGGCTGCAGTCCATGAGGTCGTGATGAGTCAGACACAATTGAGCGACTTCATTTTCGTGCATTGGAGAAGGAAATGGCAACCCACTCCAATGTTCTTGCTTGGAGAAACCTAGGGCTGGTGGAGTCTGGTGGGCGGCCATCTACGGGGTCGCACAGAGTCAGACATGATTGAAGCAGCTTAGCAGACACATCATCATGTCAGAATTCCCTTGCATAAACACTAAAGAAGAATTGGGTGGGCAGTAGAAGATATTTCCACAATGTGATCCAGCAGGTAAATATGTAATAATTTGAAGCCACACATTCAGTTCAGTTAACTCTCTCAGTCATGTCTGACTCTTTGCGACTCCATGAATTGCAGCACGCAGGCTTTCCTGTCCATCACCAACTCTCAGAGTTCACTCAGACTTGTGTTCATCGAGTCAGTGATGCCATCCAGCCATCTCATCCTCTGTTGTCCCCTTCTCCTCTTGCTCTCAATCCCTCCCAGAAAGAGTCTTTTCCAGTGAGTCAGCTCTTCCCATGAAGTAGCCAAAGTACTGGAGTTTCAGCTTTAGCATCATTCCTTCCAAAGAACACCCAGGGTTGATCTCCTTCAGAATGGACTGGTTGGATCTCCTCGCAGTCCAAGGGACTCTCAAGAGTCTCTTCCAACACCACTGTTCAGAAACATCAATTCTTTGGTGCTCAGCTTTCTTCACAGTCCAACTCTCACATCCATACATGACTACTGGAAAAACCATAGGCTTGAGTAGACGGACATTTGTTGGCAAAGTAATGTCTCTGCTTTTCAATATACTATCTAGGTTGGTTGTAATTTTCCTTCCAAGGAGTAAGCGTCTTTTAATTTCATGGCTGCAATCACCATCTGCAGTGATTTGGGAGCCCCCGAAAACAAAGTCTGACACTGTTTCCACTGTTTCCCCATCTATTTCCCATGAAGTGATGGGACCAGATACTGTGATCTTCGTTTTCTGAATGTTGAGCTTTAAGCCAGCTTTTTCACTCTCCTCTTTCACTTTCATCAAGAGGCTTTCAAGTTCCTCTTCACTTTCTGCCATAAGGGTGGTGTAATCTGCATATCTGAGGTGAATGATATTTCTCCCAGCAGTCTTGTCTTCGTTTTCTGAATGTTGAGCTTTAAGCCAGCTTTTTCACTCTCCTCTTTCACTTTCATCAAGAGGCTTTCAAGTTCCTCTTCACTTTCTGCCATAAGGGTGGTGTCATCTGCATATCTGAGGTGATTGATATTTCTCCCAGCAGTCTTGATTCCAGCTTGTGCTTCTTC
The DNA here is from genome assembly GCA_006408675.1 of Madoqua kirkii. Lineage (NCBI taxonomy): Eukaryota > Metazoa > Chordata > Mammalia > Artiodactyla > Bovidae > Madoqua > Madoqua kirkii. The sequence continues at coordinate 14,939 of SJYC01005479.1, read as the reverse complement.
CAGTCCAGCATTTCTCATGGTGTACTCTGCAGAGAAGTTAAATAAGCAGGGTGACAATATACAGCCTTGACATACTCCTTTTCCTATTTGGAACTAGTCTGTTGTTCCATGTCCAGTTCTAACTGTTGCTTCCTGACCTGCATACAGATTTCTCAGGAGACAGGTCAGGTGGTCTGGTATTCCCATCTCTTTCAGAATTTTTCACAGTTTATTGTGATCCACATAGTCAAAGGCTTTGGCATATTCAATAAAGTAGAAGTAGATGTTTTTCTGGAATTCTCTTGCTTTTTCCATGATCCAGCGGATGTTGGCAATTTGATCTCTGGTTTCTCTGCCTTTTCTAAAACCAGCTTGAACATATGGAAGTTCACAGTTCACACACTGCTTAAGCCTGACTTGGTGAATTTTGAGCATTACTTTACTAATGTGTGAGATCAGTGCAGTTGTGTGGTAGTTTGAGCATTCCTTGGCGTTGCCTTTCTTTGGGATTAGAATGAACACTGACCTTTTCCAGTCCTGTGACCACTGTTGAGTTTTCCAAATTTGCTGGCATATTGAGTGTAACACTTTCACAGCCACACATTACTGAAGTAAAAATCTGAGTATTGGGAAGGATTAACTGTCTTAAGAAAGTGTTTAAAACTCGGGATGTCCCTCTTTTGAAGTGAGATGGAGAAACCTCCATGGAAAGAGTACAGTATGCAGTTCATCTCAGTCAACATACGATCTTCCTTTGCTGCCATAATTCACACTGTCCGAGATTAAATAGTCCTGCTCCTCTGTCTATGGAAATAAAACAGCCCATATCCCCGTGTAGTATATACATATTTACAGATGAAATTCTGGGCATCTTCAGTGAATGTACATCAGTTAATTGATACAATTCCTTAATAGTAGGGAGCTTTTCAGTAAAGGCCACACATATACTTTTCTTTACTATCTCTGCTTTCAGGTTCCAGAGTAACCTGCTTCCCTTTCTTATCTTCAGAGAAAAAATAGTGCCAACCATATCCAGTCAAGATGCAAGAACAGCCTAATCATTCCATGGATTAGATAGCTGTCCTCCCTGGCCATCTGATAAATGGATGGAAATTGGTCTTTATTACTCAGTGAAGAATCAGAAGGACCATATGTCATCTGAGCAAGAAAAAAAAGAACATGATTCTTCTAACCCATGTTTAGTGGGTTTGGGGCTGTCTTCCTTAAGAAAACGGTGAACCAGTCCTCTCTGCTATGGGAGAATGACCAAATTATTTCCTGAAAGGAAAGAGACCCAGTAGACATCCTATAGTTCTTATTTCATCTGGGCACACAAAAGATTGTGTTTTCTAGATTCCTCACTCTTTGAAACGACATGTAGTTTCTTCTGAAAAATTATATAAATATGGTACAAAAAACCAAAAGATAATGTGTGAGATTCCCATGAGCTTTTTATCTCCTTCAATGGCAGCTGACATTTCAGATGGTGCACCCAGAATAATGCAGTATTTCCATCAACTTTGCCCCAGGTGGCTTGTGAAGAAGAGATTACTTCTACCTAGCAACTAATGTTTCATGCACATGCTGAGAATAAGTAAATCTTGTTTTATTAAATCTTCATGATGGATTAAATGTACTACCACAGCATTACCTACATTATCCTAGAGATTACAATGCTCTACCCTTTCATGATTTCTTTAAAAATATTCCATGGACAGCATTTTTCTATTCTATGCTGCTGTGCTTAGAAGTAATGTCTCCTGTTTGCTGCTGATCAGATTGGTCCTGGGAAAGAGATCCTGAATTGGACAGACCTGTGTGGAAAGTTTAATGGAGTATCCTCCTTGTATGTCTGGGGGACAGGAGCAAGGCAGAAATGGAGGAAAGAACTGCTGAACCACAAGACAATTACAACTGAATCTCAGTCAGTCCTCAGGGCTCTGGGATGACCCTTCAGGGTTGTCCAGTATTGAGGCTAGGGAACCAGGCTTCTTATTACTATGTCTCTAAGACCCTGGCTTCTGGCTGTTACTTGAGAGGGTCCTGTCCTAGAGTGAGGCGTTTCCCTATGCTGTGAGTGTTTCCTATGATGTAAATAGTAGTAAACCATCACACACAGTGTTCCCAGGAACAGTGGGATGGGTCCCTTGACCCTGTGCATGAACTTGGACTTTAAAGTACTGACTGATCATTTCCATCACCTCCCATCCCAGGGAATAACTCACCATCTGAAGTCTCTAGAATGTGTTTCTAACTCAGTGGAATGCATACACACAACTTATACATTATTTGCTTATGAGATGTGGGTGAAAGACACCAGGAAAGAGATATCGTCTCTCACCAGAACTCAGACCCACTCACCTGTGGCATTTTGTACAGCTCCAGAAGTGTTCCAATCTTGGCTGAAAATACTGATGCAATTCCTGTAACTATGGCCAAAGATTTCCTCTCTCTCTGGCAGTTGTAGTTGGGGCAGTCTGTTTCCCTTCAGAGAGCCAAAACAGGGCAGCTTCCAGAGTCCTGTGGTCACTTTCAAGGGCACTGTAGAGGTCATAACCCAAGGACACATTGAGAAGGAGATGAGAGTTCTTGCTGATCTCCTCAATGGCAAAGCAAAAAGCCAGGACATATTGATAATTCCTGAGAAACCACCTAAACAGAGGGGGCAATATTAGACAGAATGGTCATGTAATACAGAAATATATCCCAAGCCAAGGGAAGGGAAGGGCTTAAACCCAGCTTTCCCATTCAGAGATTCTTCTGATTTCTTGGTGTGAATAATGTCTCAGGGGTCTAGAGGACACTGGCAAGGCTTTTTCATTGTGAGGAAGCAAATTGTGGCCATTCCACCTAGAGAGATTTCTAGGGCACTGTAAGAAGGGTAAATAACAGATATTTTGAGTTCTTCAGAGGTTAGGTGAATCAACATAGCAAGATATTTGCCTCTAGGTATGTTCCTCAGCTCTTCTCCTGGATGACTCATGTTAATTTTTATACTGATCTTAAGTATTTATTTTTATAATTTTTTTACATCAAATACCGTTATCAGTTACCCTAGTTTTATGTATCCTTTTGAAACTAATAAAATGTATTGTATGTTAATAAACTATATGATTATTCAACTGATATGAATTAATTGACCTCATGGTTAATTCCGTGAAATTAGAGTCTGTCTGTGTTTTTGACCATTCCCTCTGTACTTGGCAAGTGGTATAAAAAAAAAAAAAAACTTAGCTACATACATTGGTATTTGAAACATATCACTGAAAAATATTTAATACTGGTCATTTACTATTGTTAGTCATTTTTTTGTTATCTCTAAGTTCTTCCTCGTGTAAATATTTTTGTCATATCTATACACACACTACTGTGATATTTGATTTGCTAATGGACTTTCTGTCTCTTTAGGCCTATAAAACCTAGACATAAGAATTTATACTATTGAAAAAAATGCAGGGTCAGTGCTCACTCTATAGTGAGCTATAATTTATTTATCTATTTTTTGGTTGGAGGAAACAAAGTTACTTGAATGATGTATATGTTGGCATTGAAGGAGTTTTGATTTCTTATGTGTTTTTTTTTGTGTGTATGTGTGTTTAATGCTATTTCCCCTTTCAGTTTTATTGAGATATAATTGACATACAGCACTATGTCAGTTGAAGGTGTACAGCATAATGATCTGACTTACATCAGTCATGAAATGATTATAATGGTAATTTTAGTGAACATCCATCATCTCATATATATATATACAAAATTAAAGAAATAGAAATATTTTTTCTTGTGTTGAGAACATTTAAAACTTATACTCTTTCCAGTTTTTAAAGGAATCTCCACAGTCTTCTCCATAGTGGCTATACTAGTTTGCATTTTCACCAAAAGTGTAAGAGGGTTCCCTTTTCTCCACACTCTCTCTAGCCTTTATTGCTTGTAGACTTTTGGATCACAGCCATTCTGACTGGCATGCAATGGTACCTCATTGTGGTTTTGATTTGCATTTCTCTGATGATGAGTGATGTTGAGCATCTTTTCATGTGTTTGTTACCCATTTGTATGTCTTTGGAGAAATGTCTATTTAGTTCTTTGGCCCAGTTTTTGATTGGGTCATTTTTTTTTTCTGGAATTGAACTGCAGGAGATGACCCAGAGGGATGATACGAGGAGGGAGGTGGGAGGAGGGTTTAGGATTGGGAACACGCGTATACTCGTGTATACTCGTGGCGGATTGTATACTCGTGGCGGATTCATGTTGTTGTATGGCAAAACCAATACAATATTGTAAAGTGAAAAAAAAATTACACTCTTAAGAAGTTTCATATAAAACATACAACGGTATTAATTATATTTACATGCTGTATAATATATCCCCAGTACTTATTTATACTATAACTCCAAGTTTACAACTTTCAGCTGTTTTCATCTGATTTCCCCTTCCTACCTCTGGTAACTACTATTCTGATTTATCTATAATCTTGCTTGTTTGTTTTTGAAGTGTAATTAGCCTACAACAATATGTTAAATTCCTGTTACAGGACATGATTTGGTATTTCTGTAGATTTCAAAATGATCTTTATAATAAGTCTAGTTAAAATATGCCACTATATAAAAATATTACATTATTATTGACTACTTTCCCCACACTAAGCACTTGACTTATTTTGCAACTGGAAGTTTATATCTCTTAATCTCCCTAACCTATTATTTTCTTCCTCTAGCTCCTCACTGGCAATAATCTGTTTGTTCTTTGTATATGTGACTCTGTTTCTGTTTGTTGTATTTGTTTGCTTGCAGTTTTACCTATAAGTGAGAAAATGAAGTATTTGTCTTTCTATATCTGACTTATTTTACTTAGCATAATATACTCTAAGTTCATCCATGTTGTCACAAATGGCAAGATTTTATTCTTTTTTATGGTTGAGTAGTATCTCTAAATCTGAGGTATATCTCACATCTTCTTTATCTGTTTTTCTGTTTGTTACCACTGTTTGGGTTGTTTCCATATTTTGGCCATTCTAAATGCTTCATACTACTTCAGTGAACACAGAGAATGCATATATCTTCTTGAATTAGTGTTTTGGTTTTCTTAGAATCCCATGGGTGGAACTGGTGGATCATATGGTAGTTTTACTTTTAATTTTTTGAGAGATTTCCATACTATTTTTCATAATGACTATATCAATTTATACTCCCATCAACAGTGGATGAGTTTACTTTTTTCCACAACTTCCTCAACACTTGTTATTTATTGTTTTTTGATAAAAGCCATTCTGACAGGTGTGAAGTGCTATCTCACTGACATTTTGATTTGCATTTCCTGAAGATCAGTCCCTCTAGTCAAGGCTATGGTTTTTCCAGTAGTCATGTATGGATGTGAGAGTTGGACTGTGAAGAAGGCTGAGCACTGAAGAATTGATGCTTTTGAACTGTGATGTTGGAGAAGACTGAGAGTCCCTTGGATTACAAGGAGATCCAACCAGTCCATTCTTAAGGAGATCAGCCCTGGGATTTCTTTGGAAGGAATGATGCTAAAGCTGAAACTCCAGTACTTTGGCCCCCTCATGAGAAGAGTTGACTCAGTGGAAAAGACTCTGATGCTAGGAGGGATTGAGGGCAGGAGGAGAAGGGGACAACCAAGGATGAGATGGCTGGATGGCATCACAGACTTGATGGATGTGAGTCTGAGTGAATTCCGGGAGATGGTGATGGACAGGGAGGCCTGGCATGCTGCAATTCATGGGGTCACAAAGAGTCGGACATGACTGAGTGACTGAACTGAACTGAAGATCAGTGATGTTGAGAATCTTTTTGTATGCCTATTGGCCATCTGCACATCTTCTTTGAAAAAATAATGTCTCTTCAGTGCCTCTGCCCATTTTTGTTTGTTTAATGTTGAATTGTATGAGTTCTTTGTATATTTTGCACATTATTCCTGATCAGATCTATCATTTGCAAATGTCTTCAGTCATTCATTAGGGCTTCCCTGCCAGCTCAGATGGTAAAACATCTTCCTGCAATTCAGGAGACCCAGGTCCCATCCCTGGAACAGGAAGATCACCTGGAGATAGAAATAACTAACCATTCCAGTATTCTTGCCTGGAGAATTCCATGGACAGAGGAGCCTGGTGGGTTACAGCCCATGGAGTTGCAAAGAGTCAGATAGTACTCAGCAACTAACACTGTCACTTTTCAGTCATTCATTAAGTGAAAATGAAAGTTGCTCAGTTGTGTTTGTCTCTTTGTGACCCTGTGAACTATACAGTCCATGGAATTCTTCAGGCCAGAATATTGGAGTGAGTAGCCTTTCCCTTCTCCAGAGGATCTTGCCAGCCCAGGGATCGAACCCAGGTCTCCTGTTTTGTAGGCAGATTCTTTACCACAGAGCCACAAGGGAAGCCCGGTGGCCTCTTATTTTGCTGTTGTTTTTTTCAGTACGCAAAAGCCTTCTCGTTTGCTGTAGTCCTATTTGCTTATTTTTGCTTTGGTTTCCCTTGCCTGAGACACTAAAAAAAAAATGTTACTAGGACAGATGTCTATGTTTTCTAGAAATTGTATTTCAGGTCTTACATTTACATTTTTAATCTACTTTGAATTTATTTTGTACGTGGCATGAGAAAGTAGATCAGTTTGAATTTTTTTGCATGTAGCTGTCCAGTTTTCCCAATAGAATTTAATAAAGAGGCTATCCTTTCTGCATTGTGTATTTTTGCATTCTTCTTTGTAAAAGAAATGCTCTATATGATATTTTTATTTAGAATCTACACAAAAATTATGCCTTTGATGTGTACATATTTATTCTGTAAAGACACATTAATTCTGTATTAAAAAAAAATCAAACTTCTAAATTTTACAGCCCATGGAGTTGCAAAGAGTCAGATAGTACTCAGCAACTAACACTGTCACTTTTCAGTCATTCATTAAGTGAAAATGAAAGTTTTTCAAATGTATTTTTCTTGATCTGGAGTTTATTGCTCTTCCTTCCAAATGTTGATTTTTCTTATGTTTTATTATTTTATTTATTTAATTAAAAATAATTTTTTTATTAAAAAATTATGGGAGAGTAATAGAAGTTCTATTATTTTTTATTAAACATTAAAAATATAAGCCCAGATACATAAGTTTAATCATATATGTGCTGTCCACTGGAATTGTGTTGTGCATATTTAGGTCAATTGGATGGTATAAATTTTTTTCCCAGAGGAAGCATTCTCAGGACCCTAAATCTCCATTGAATTTCCCTAACTTTAATTAGTGGGTTGAGATCACAGTCCCAGTGGTATTGCCAGTATAAACAAGCCATACCTTAAATTTAGGCACTTTATCCCTAAGGGGAGAATCTGTTCTCTTCCATTTTCTATCAGACTTGTTTTAGATTCAAAGTAGAACTTCTTGTTACTCTGTGGTTTTAATCTCCTGACTCCCAAATAGGCAACGATTCAGAGAAAGCAGGTCAAGGACCCAAACTCTTGCATCTGCTGTCTTTTCTTTCTTAGTTGGTACTTTTTCATTACTTTCCATATCAAATTCTTTTTTTTTCTTCTGTCTTCATTATGCAAGATTTATAATTAGATTCACACAAAAATTCTAACTGAAGGGACCACCCCATCCAAGAAGAGGCTGGGATCATCCACAGTATCAGGTATTGTGAAATATTCTATATGAATTAAAATTATTTAAAGGGAAAAAATCATAAGATATTGTGCACATCATTTTAAAATTGGTGTTAGAAATAAAATGTTGGACTGAGATCCAGAAGTAAACTTGCTGCTTGATTGCAGCGAGGAATTACAGTAAAATTTAAAGATGTTTGTAAACTTGACCTATCTCCAATGCAAGTCAATCTGTGTTTATGGCCATATAGACTATGAAGCATTGAGTATAATTTTTCTTTTCCAAATTTTATCCAAATGGTGTTTCACGGTAGAACTAGATCAAATAGATTGGGCCACAATGATTCTTTTGTTTTGAAAAGTATATTTGGTAAAAATAGCAGAAATTGGTATGGTGGTGGTGGTGGTGGTTTAGTCACCAAGTCATGTCCGATTCTTGCAACCATGGACTGTAGCCTGCCAGGCTCCTCTGTCCATGGGATTCTCCAGGCAAGAATACTGGAGTGGGTTGCCATTTCCTACTCCAGAAATTGGTGTGATTTAAAGCCAATTGATTGATTTTCCTGGATATGAATATTCTTTAAAAGCCAGAGAAGGAAACACAATACCAGAACCACTTTTTTTGTGTTCAGTCTCAATATACAAGAAAAAAGGACTTGACAGTATATAGGTGGTTATTTGCTGCAGCAGTTTTTAAAGTATAAAGATATTGTTACCATATCTGTTTCCATATCTAAATTTTAACATCACAGAGTCTCCAGGCCTGAACTCAGTGCCTAGCACATTATAAATTTTTGGGAATTGTAGATCACATCAAAATTAAGTGTTATGATGGCATGAGATGCTAAGGGATGGCAGAGAAAACTATTTGGGGAAACAAAAAATTGGTTATTCTTCTGAGTTTGCTTGTTATGTTCACCTCTTCATATGACAGGCTTAATGTGTAAAGTTAACAAAATGAAGTTATCAGTGTACCTGGGGACCTTAAGATTCATGAGTAAAGACCTATGGCATCTAAGAGTTCTTCCATCCACCCTTAGTTCTTGATAACCAATTGTCTAGGCTTTGCATTGAGCTTTAGGTAGAGCACCAAGTTTAAGGAACAATTAGTTCTTGAATGGTGGGAAGAGATGGTGGCTTGAAATGCTTGGAAGTTGACTATTGCTATTTTAAGTGTAGTTATTAAAATTTGTCCTGAGGAAATGACATGGGTTTTATATCATACAAAATATAAAAAACATATAAGTCAGAATGATTGTTTTTAGGAATTCTCTTCAAGTCAAAGTGGATTATATACTTATCTTATATACAAACAGAAGGAAATGCAGCCATGAAGCAAAGCAACACTTTCCTTACCTGAGCAAAGACACAATGGAAGACAGGACTGACATAAAAACAAATATTCATGTGTTCAAATGACAATCTATAGGACTTCCAACAAGCTATAGTTTAGTGTTTATGATTTCATAAAACTAAGACTGGCAAAAATACATTTATAATTTGAGTCTTCAATTTTCTTCTTAGAATTAGGAAACATTGTGTGTATGTCTATTTATGTGGGTGTGTACATCTATTGTGTGTGCCTGTGTGTAAGAGAGCGAGAGAGAGAGAAAGGGAGATGGAGAAATTAGGCCCATTTGGTCTGAATTATGTAGTTCAGTTCCAACATTTTCTTATTGATTTTCTCTCTGGATGATCCTTCCATTATTGAAAATGGGGTATTGGTCTCATAGTATTATTGTATTGGTGTTTATTATTCTCTTTAAATCTGTTCATATTTGCTTAATATATTTAGCTGCTCCAGTGTTGGATAATATATATTTATAATATGATGGTCAATTCATCCTCTTGATTAACTGTCTCTCTTTATCATAGAATGCCTTTTTTGTCTCTTATGAGTTATTGCAATGTGTTTCTTTTACCTGATATAAGTAAAGCCACCTCTGCTGTCTTTTGCTTATCATTTGCATGGAATATCTTTTTCCATCCTTTCACTTTCAGCTTATACTTATCTTTAAAGCTAAATGTGTCTCTTTAGGTTCATACAGTTTAATGTGAAAGGATTTTTAATTCTCTTTTATTTCTAAAGGACAGTTTGTCAGGTATTCTTGGTTGGTATTTGTTCTCTGTCAGTATTTTGAATATATCATCTGATTCTCTCCTGCCTGCAAGGTCCTTGCTGAGAAATCTACAAAAAGGCTTATGGGGGATTCCCTTCTATGTGATGATTCTTTTTCTTGTGGCTCTCAAAATTTTATCTTTAGTTGTAATTTCAAATTTTGATTATATTATGTTTCAGATTGAGTCTGGGAATTTTTGGTGTTTTTGTACCTGGATGTCCGTATGTCTCTTAAAAACTGAAAGTTTTCAGTCATTATTTCTTTCAATAGACTCTATTTTCCTTCTGAGACTCCTAAAATATTTATATTGTATACCTACATAATGTCTCATAAGTCTTGTAAGATCTTTGTCACATTTTTTCTTTCTTTCTTTTTCCTTTTTGCTCTTCTGAATGAGTAATTTCAAATGGATTGTTCAAGTTCATGGAAGAATTCTTCCTCTTGATCAAGTCTGCTGTTACTGAATGGTTTAGGCAAGCATTGTATTCTTCAGCTGTAAGATTTCTTTTTGTTTTTGTTTATAGTTTCTTTTCCTTTGTTGAAGAGATCTCATTTTGTTCATGTATTACTTTTTCTTTTTAATATTACATAGTTGTATAGTTTTCACATAATTCACTAAACATTTAAAATAATTATTCTGAATTCTCTGTCAGTCATTTCATAGATCTCCCTTTCTCTGGGTTTGGTCATTAGAGTTTTATTGGTTTTCACTGGCAGTGCCATCATTCCTATTGTCTTCATGATGCTTATAACTGTATGTTGGTGTCTGTATATTTGAGCATCTCTTCCACTCTTTACAAGCTCATTTTGGCAAACCAAAAGACCTTTACCAATCATCCTAACCTGGTGTTCCAGCTAAGCTAGCTTGTAATATACATGGGGAAGTGGGGCATTCTGCCAAAGTCTCTGATGAAGTGGGGTGAATGCCTGGGCTTCGAGGTCAGCTAGGACCTCTGCCTGAGTTTTAGTTGAGAAGACTTAATGGCTGGCCTCTGTGATCTGATGGTTCCACTGACTGAGCTCCTTTATCAAGCAGGGCCTCTGGCTGGGCTTCCTGGGATGGTAACACCACTGACTATTCTCTGTAGTCTAGTGGGTTCTCTGGCTGGGCCCTGCGATAGGGAATAACAGCTGACTGGACTTTGTATTCAAGCAGGGCCACTTACTAGGCAACATGATCAGGCAGGAATGCATGCTGTGGTTCCTAATCAGGCAGTTACAGGCTAGATTCTGCAGATAAATGAGACTACAGGCTGAGCTCTTTGAATAGGCAATACTGCCGGTGGAATTATGTGATCATGCAGAGTTACCACTGCAATCACCTCTTGTCAAATGGTGCCACAGGCTATACTCCAAGTCCGGGTGATGATACTGATTGGGCTCTATTTTAAAAAGGGCTGTACTCTGGGTTTGAACAGAGGTACAGACTGGACTCTGTGATCAGATAGGTCCAGTGGCTGTGCTTCGTCGTGTGGCATCACTGGAGTCCCAGGTAGGATGATACCTCTGACTATACTACACGTTTGGATGGGGCTGCAGGTTGAGATATGCATTTGAATAGGGTTGCAGCTCTGAAGAAAGCTGCTCTGCAGTTAGGTGGGGTTGGAGGCTTGTCTCCATCAATGGACTGAACTACCATTTAGGAACCTTAGCCAAGCAGAGCTGCTGACAGCACACTAGTCATGTGGGGCTGCAGTTTGTCTTCACAAATGGATGAAGCTGCTGGTTTGGCTTTCTGGTAAGGGAGAATTTTCAGCCAGAAAGAAGGTTGCTGTTGTTCAGTCACTCAGTGGTGTCCAACTCTTTGCAACCCCATGGACTGCAGCACACCAGGCTTCCCTGTCCTTCACTATCTCTCTAAATTTTCTCAAACTTATGTCCAGTGAGTCAATGGTGCTATCTAACCATCTCATCCTCTGTCACCTTCTTCTCCTACTGTCCTCAGTCTTTCTCAGCATCAGGATCTTTTCCAGTGAGTCAGCATTTCACATCAGGTGGCCAAAGTATTGGAGCTTCAGCTTCAGCATCAGTCCTTCCAATGAATATTCAGGGTTTACTTCCTTTAGGATAGACTGATTTGATCTCCTTGCAGCCCCAGGGACTCTCAAGAGTCTTTTCCAGCATCACAGTTTGAAAGTATCAATTCTTTAGCACTCAGCCTTCTTTATGGTCCAACTCTCACATCCATACATGACTACTGGAAAAACTGTAGCTTTGACTAGATGGATCTTTATTGGCAAAGAAATGTCTCTGCTTTTTAATTACATAGTCTAAGTTGATCATAACTTTTCTTTCAAGGAGCAAGTGTCTTTGAATTTCATGGCTAAAGTCACCATCCACAGTGATTTTGGAGCCCAAGAAAAAAAAGTCTTTCACTGTTTCCATTGTTTCCCCATCTATTTGCCATGAAGTGATGGGAGCAGATGCCATGATCTTTGTTTTTATGATTATTGAGTTTAAACCAGCTTTTTCACTCTCTTCTTTTACTTTCATGAGGAAGCTCTTTAGTTCCTCTTTGCTTTCTGCCATTAGAGTTGTATCATCTGCATATCTGAGGTTATTGATATATTTCCCACCAGTCTTGACTCCAGCTTGTGCTCCATCTAGCCCGGCATTTCTCATGATGTACTCTGCATACAAGTTGAATACGCAGGGTGACAATATACAGACTTGGCATACTCTTTTCCCAATTTTGAACTTGAGGAAGCTCTTTAGTTCCTCTTTGCTTTCTGCCATTAGAGTTGTATCATCTGCATATCTGAGGTTATTGATATATTTCCCACCAGTCTTGACTCCAGCTTGTGCTCCATCTAGCCCGGCATTTCGCATGATGTACTCTGCATACAAGTTGAATACGCAGGGTGACAATATACAGACTTGGCATACTCTTTTCCTAATTTTGAACCAGTCTGTTTTTCCATGTCTGGTTCTAACTGTTGCTTCATGACCTGCATACAAGTTTCTTAGGAGACAGGTAAAGTGGTCTGGAATTCCCATCTCTTTAAGAATCCTCCACAGTTTGCTGTGATCCACACAGTCAAAGTCTTTAGCATAGTTAGGAAGCAGAAGTAGACTTTTTTTCTGGAATTCTTTAACTTTTTCTATGATCAAACAGATGTTGGCAATTTGATCTCTGGTTCCTCTGCCTTATCAAAATCCAGCTTGTACATTTGTCAGTTCTTTGTTCATGTGCTGTTGAAGCCCAGCCTGAAAGATTTTGAGCATTACCTTGCTAGCATATGAAATGAGTGTAACTGTGGTTTGAAAAATTTAGTTTGAAAATGTAGTTTGAACACTCTTTGGCAATGCCTTTCTTTGAGACTGGAATGAAAAACTGATCTTTTCTAGCACAGTGGCCACTTTTTTTTTTTTTTTTTTTCTTTTCTTTTCTGTGCTCTTTATTTTTTATTGTTTACTTTACAATACTGTATTGATTTTGCCATACATTGACATGAATCTGCCATGGGTGTACATGAATTCCCAATCCTGAACCCCCCTTCCACCACCTTCTCCATATCATCTCTCTGGGTCATCCCAGTGTACCAAATTTACTTCCCTAGTGGCTCAGACAGTAAAGCATCTGTCTACAATGCAGAAGACCTGGGTTCAGTTCCTGGGTTGGGAAGATACCCTGGAGAAGGAAATGGTAATCCACTCCAGTACTATTGCCTGGAAAATCCCATGGATAGAGGAGCCTAGCAGGCTAGTCCATGGAGTCTCAAAGAGTCAGACATGACTTCACTTTTACTTTCACTTACATTACATCATCTTGCATCACTATCAGATTAATTCCATGGGGTTGCAGCCATTGAGAAGCCTTTCCTGGTTTCTGTTCCTTTGTTGTGTGGGCAACTACATTCATCTCTAAACTGCACTTCTTATCACTTTCTCATCCTTTGCCATGACTGGGATAATAATTCTCTTAGTTTAGATAATGCTACTTTGATAGCTCTACCAGTCCCTTGCCAGAGTTTTCTCTACACATTTTCCCTGATTGCTCCCTGCCTCCTTGTCCATTAGACATGTGCACACCTGTTCACAAAATAGTAAGAACTTCATTTAAAGGGAAATTATTTTTGATATTTTGGGGATGTTGCCCACATCAGTGACATTGAATAACCTCTTCTTTCCTTCAAGGCCTACTGGTCCCATTCTGGGATTTCTGCAACAATTCTGATGAATTTCAGTACCTTTTTTCTTTATTACATTTAATTTGGTGAAATTTTGTTTGTTTTGTTCCTGATGATAATAATGAAGGTACAATGTTAGCCATTGTTCAAAATGTTTAGTATATATTTTCAAAATAACAGTAGAAATATTAAGATTAGAAGATTATCTAAAGTGTTTACCAGCACCTCAGTTCAGTTCAGTTCAGTTCAGTTGCTCAGTCGTGTCTGACTCTTTGCGACCCCATGAATCACAACATGCTAGGCCTCCCTGTTCATTACCATCTCTCGGAGTTCACTCAGACTCACATCCATCGAGTCCGTGATGCCATCCAGCCATCTTATCCACCAGCACCTAGAACTTCTTTTTTTTATATTTGAAATTTTTTACTTTGTTCCCCTCTGTAAAGGAGGAGGTGATTGGCAGAAGAGTGCAAAAGATTTTCATTTTGGGAACTCTGACAGAGATGTAGGTGCTAGATGATAGTGATTGGAAAGGACTTTGTGATAAAGGGACTTTGGCATGCATGCACACACAGGCACAGACACAGACACAGACAGAGACGCAGATGCAGACGCAGACACAGACACAGACACAGACACAGACACAGACAGAGACGCAGATGCAGACGCAGACACAGACACAGACACAGACACACAGACACACACACACACACACACACACACACACACACACACACACTGTCTTGATTTTCATATATATTTTCCTGGTGGCTCAAATGGTAAAGAATCTGCCTGCAATGCAGGAGACATGGGTTGGAACCCTGGGTTGGAAAGTTCCCCTGGAGAAGGAAAGGGCTACCCATTCCAGTATTCCTGCCTGGAGAATTCCATGGACAAAGAAGCCTGAGGGGCTACAGTCCATGGGGTTGCAAAGACTCAGACATCACTGAGCGATTAACAGATTCTTTTTTTTGATGTTTTTTAAAAAATATAAATTTATTATTATTTTTTAATTTATCTTATTTTTAATATAAATTTATTTTTTAATTGGAGGTTAATTACTTTACAATATTGTATTGGTTTTGCCATACATCAACATGAATC
>SJYC01005478.1:0-40936 GCA_006408675.1 Madoqua kirkii | reverse complement strand
TGCCTTCTCCCTGGGAGCAGTGGGCTGGCCAGGTCTGGAGACAAAGGGCCCTGAACACCATCCCACGCGGCTGCTCACCAGCTCTGGCTTCCTGTACAAATCCTTCAGTCAAGCTAAATTCCATTTATTTATTTTAAAAATAACTTTATTTTTGGCTTGGTGGGTCTCCGTTGCTGCGCAGGCTTTTCTCTGCTTGCAGCGGGTGGGGGCTCCTCTCTAGCTGTGGACGGTGGGCCCCTCGTGGCAGCGGCCTCTCGCTGCAGAGCACAGGCTCTGGGGTGTGCGGCCCGGTAGTCGTGCCGTGTGGCCTCACTGCTGTGGCTCCGGGGCTCTTGGCTGGAGAGTTGCGGTGCATGGGCTTGGTGGCTCCCAGGCACGTGGGATCTTCCCGGACCTGGGATCGAACCCATGTCTTCTGCACTGGCAGGTGGATTCTTTACCACAGAGCCACTAGGGAAGCCTTAAATCTCAGTTTTAAATGGAGCTTCCTCTGTGAGATGGGGTTGTCATACTGAAGGATGGGGTTGTAAGGACCCGGCGTGAGAACACAGAGCAACCCACAACCCGAGTGAGTTGCCTGCTGCCTAAGATCCCTGAATTGTCTTTCAGACGATGAGCTTGTCGTGAACCCCAAGGTGTTTCCACACATCAAGCTTGGAGACATCGTGGAGATTGCCCACCCCAACGATGAGTACAGGTGAGCGTCTGAGCAGGAGTAGGCAGCCTGCTGTTTCCAAGTGATGTGTTGTCTAAGGGGATGAAGGGCGAGATGACTCTTTGCCTTGGGATGAAAGTGTTCCTGCGCGCCAGGATTTACTAGACCAATCAGTCTTTTTAAAAGGGGTCCATTCTTTCTGTTTGCAAAACTGAGAGGAGGACTCGGAACAATTGTGCAGCATTCATCCATTTCCTTGAATACAGTCAGTCTCTGACACACAGCTGAGCTCTGTCCTGAGAGTGCGTTGGTCCCTAAGTCCAGTTTGTCCCTAAGTCCAGCGAGGTTGGCCTAGGTACCCAGCTGACACAATCGGCTGTATAGCATGTGCTGTGATAGGTTCAGAACGCTGGGCTGGCCAGTATTCGAGTTCTTCCATATGGAAAAGCCCAAATGAACTTTTTGGCCAACCTAATACTTTTCCACACAAATAATACATACATCAAAAATGCAAAAAATAAAACATATTTCATCTTACAGCATAGTATCTTGAAAACTACAGTCATCCAGTACAATGGGTGGCACGGGGCTGGCCCACACGTTCACGTCTTTGAAAGTTGACAAGTTGAAGGTTTAGATGTAGGGGACTTACTGTGCACGTGCAGAGCTTGTTTCTAAAGGAACTCTCTCCTGTTCTTATGCTGCCAGGTAGAATATGTCCAGAGTGATCTGTTTGTGTTTTGTGGGCGGTAAAGAAAGCTGATTAGTTAATGCTGACAACATCTCTTCTCTTTGTTGCTTCCCCCCACCCCCCAGCCCTCTGCTTTTACAGGTCAAGTCACTTAAGGAGGATTTGCAGAAAGGTAAGAATTCCATCTCTCTTCTCAAAGATTTTTTACACTTTATCGTTTCAGAAATTTTAAGAAACCTCCCTTCACAATGAGGGCACAGTACATCTCTCCTTATCAAATTGTGTTCCTGCTAATAAAAATATTGTCAGATACCGAAACTGCCAAGGAATCTCATTTGTCAGCACCTTGGGGGCACTAGAAATTTTAAACTATGTTTAGGGACTTCCCTGGTGGTCCAGTGGCTAAGACTCTGTGCTCCCAATGCAGGGGGCCTGGGTTCGATCCCTGGTCGGGGAACTAAGAGCTCCCACAACTGAGACCCCGCACAGCCAAATCAGTAAATACTAACAAGAAAACAAAAACTATATTTAGAATCAAAAGGAAAGTAGATGATGCCCTACACTTAAACTCCAAAACAATTGTTGGCAAAGCATGCTTTCCTCAATATCATATTTTTTCACAAAGTATTTGCTTCGTGTCTACACTGGGTTGGAGCAGGGGAGGAACGTATGCCGCTGATTACCCGGCACTTGTGCAAGGTGCTGTGCGGGAGCTGTGTGTCATCCATCTTTCTTTTTCTTCCCACCAGCTCTTGAGTGAGGGAGGAACCTCTGTCTCGGTGGGATGAGCAGGTTTGCCTGGTGTTGCAAGTGAAGGAGCCGGAGCAGTGACTCTAGCAATACTTACTCATTCTGGATCCAAATCCTTTCTTCTGATGGCTATACCATGCTGACCTAGGAACTAAAATGTTAATTGATAGCAAATAAAATAATTCCTTAAACGGCACTGAAAAGAAAATTTTTTAAAAATCTTCTCTAAAGGATTTCGATGTGAACCTTTTTTTTTTTTTTTTGATGTTTTAAATGGATGGGAAAACGTGTTTTCAAACCTAGATCCTGAGTGTCCTTTTTACTCTCACCTCAGTGTTCTTACCTGGAGAATCCCAGAGATGGGGGAGCCTGGTGGGCTGCCATCTGTGGGGTCGCACAGAGTCAGACACGACTGAAGCGACTTAGCAGCAGCAGCAGCATCTCCTGCTGCCTGTTAAGTTTTTCACTTAGCAGACTTCAGGGCTCATTGGAAAGTTTGTTTCTTTCTTGACTACCATCACTACTTTTATTCCAAAAGAGAAAGGATCTCTTTCCTCTTCTAAATTTTCACAACCCTTTGAACTTTCTTATGTTGCTTCTTAAATTCTTTTCTCTCTCTCTATTTCAGTCTGTCTCTCTCTCATTGTTTAAACGCTTGGGTTCAGGTCTTACTTCGCCTGAAAAGCAGAGAACTCTCTAAGTTTTAAGTTCCTGAAGACAGGAAACATGTGTTGCCCTTGGTAAAGGATCAGTTGTGTTGTTTGTTGAATGTTTGGGTATTTATAGATTGTGTGTGTGTGTGTGTGTGTGTATGTGCATGCGTGCATGTACACACATGCATACACATGCCCTCAGTTGTGTCTCATTCTTTGTGACCCCATGGACTATAGCCTGCCAGTCTGCTCTGCCCATGAATTTTCCAGGGAAGAATACTGGAGCGGGTTGCCATTTCCTTCTCCAGAGGATCTTCCCAACCCAGGGACTGAACCCATATCTCCCGATTCTCCTGCATTGGCAGGCAGATTCTTTACCACTGAGCCACCTGAGAAGCCATTTATAGATTAGAATGTATTTACCTGGTTTTTCAGAATGCATTATGTGATCCAGATTTCTTTTCTGTTTCAGAAACTATCAGTGTGGACCAGACTGTGACTCAGGTGTTCCGGCTAAGACCTTATCAAGATGTGTATGTGAATGTTGTAGATCCTAAGGTGTGTCTTTGTTCTGGACTTGAATATCTTATGGGGAATGATTAATGCCCTTCCTCAACAGTAGGTCTCTAAGGAAATAATGAGTTACTTAGGGCTTCCCTGGTGGCTCAGACAGTAAAGAACCCACCTGCGATGCAGGAGACCTGGGTTCAGTCTCTGGGTTTGGAAGATCCACTGGAGAAGGGAGCGGCTACCCACTCCAGTATTCTTGCCTGGAGAAGTCCAGAGACAGAAGAGCCTGGTGGGCCACCGTCCATGGCGTCGTGAAGCGTGAAACAGGACGGAGCAGCTAACACGCCAAGTGTAGTTTAGACTCTTCAGCGTGTCTCAGACACAGGTCGTTTAGGTTATAGACAGAGTGTACGTGGCATTGAAAGTCCTCCTTTTTTAAAAGCTTGTCCTATAAAGGTTCTGTACATATATGTATGTTTGTGAAGCTAAATATAAAATTCTCTATAAAATACTAAAATTTCTTTCTGTGTTCTCATTTTACTTTGAGCAGTGATGCTATAAAATTAAGAGGTAAAAAAGTCCTTGTCCAAATGACATGATCGATATTATCTAGGGAAATAAAGCCCATAGCTCAGTGTCACATTTGTGTACCAAAATCAAGGCTGAGACACTGACTGTCTACTCTGGTATGCTTTGCACTTGACCATGGTACAGCGGCTGTCATATCTGCTGGACACTTTCCTGTCCTCAAAAGCCTTCTCAGGCAGGATAAAATTCTGTTTCTCAGGGTTCCGCTAGTGAGTGGGCTTCCCTTGTGGCTCATCGGGTAAAGAATCTGCCTGCAATGCAGGAGACCTGGGTTTGATCCCTGGGCTGGGAAAATCTGTGGAGAAGGGAAAGCTACGCACTCCAGAATTCTGGCCTGGAGAATTTCATGGACTGTAGTCCATGGGGTCACAAAGAGTCAGACATGGCTGAGCGACCTTCACTTTTTCACTACTGAATGGTCTTCAGTGCTTGTCTTTTTGTCAGAAAGTTTCTCTGTGGTGAGTGAGCACTATCTTACACCTGTAAAGCATGGCAGAGTAATACAGAAACATACATCTGATTATCCTTTTTAGGATGTGACCCTTGACCTTGTGGAATTAACCTTTAAGGATCAATATATTGGCCGTGGGGATATGTGGCGACTAAAGAAAAGTTTGGTAAGATGTGATTGTTTTTTTGTTTTAAAGTCTATTACTTTTTCGATTATGTCAATAATCCACCATGTCACTGGGGAGATTTATGTCTAGTTGGAAGAAAAGTCTAAAATCACTTCCGGTTCCAGCATTACAGACAGTTACTGTAGAGGCGTTGTCTGTCTCCTTCCATTCTCTTTTCATGTTTTTTTTTTTATGGGTTGTTCTGCTTGTTTGTTGTCACAGAGTTTTACTCTGCATTTTTTGATATGAATGGGAAAGTATAATATGATTTTACATTTAAATGGGACTTTGATTTTCAAGTTTTCACCTGAATTCATTTGCTCTTCATATCTCCTCCTGTGGATAGGCATTTATTGGCCTGAATTTATGTATATGAAAACTGAGATAGAGGGGTTGAGCGAGTTCCCAAGACGAGAGAGCTAGTAACCAGCTGGCACTCAGCTGGAACCGAGGTCTTGTTGCTTCCAGGCTAGACTGCCTTCACTTTCCCCTCCTCCCATTTCTCCTCGTTTATTTCTTTTTACTGGCATTTTCCGCTGAACATGATCAGTTCATCACAGTTGCGAGCTGGTGCGGAAACTTCTCCTTTTGGACTCTTGGGCAATTATGGAACAGCAATCCTAAGTAAAATGTCCACATAGTATATTTTTAGACAGAGATATCTTTGCTTTTTTTTAATTTGGGGGGAGAAGGTTCCGTTTTCTAAAACGAGAAGTAGATGTTCTATATGTAAAGAAAGGTGCATATGTGAGCGTCTATGACAAGTATACAGGTGAGGCTGGCCACTTACCATCCACTGAGTCTTTACTATTGTCTGTACCTGCCAAGCCCTTCAGAACCTACACTGGGCTTCCCTTCCCGGCCCGAGCAGGTTTCCCTGTGGGGTAAGCCCATTGCTCCCATGTTAACTGAGTATCGGGTTGTTGGAAGAGATTAGAGAGCCAGGAGCCTTTCTCTGTGACCTTTCGTGGCCTCGATGTGTTGTTGAATCTCTCTCTCTCTCCACCTAGGTCAGCACATGTGCCTATATCACTCAGAAGGTGGAGTTTGCTGGCATCAGGTAACTACTGTGTCAGTCCTGACTCATCAGCTTGTGAGCAGGAGCAGGATCCAGGGCCGTAACTGTTCTACATAAGGCCTTTGAGGCATGTGGATGTCCATACAATAAGACACACAGTAGGCCCAGGAGCAGACAGGTCTGTTTGCTAGGCACACTGAAAGCCCATTGGAACATCCGGTTTGGGTGTTTTCCTGCTTGATCTGCCCAACTGCAGAGGATCTTCTGGAATGTTCTCTCTGACTTGAACTCTGATTCTTTGGTGGCCAATCACAACACACGTGTCCTGGTCGTGGAATTAACACTGTCAAGTACCATGTGTTCAGCAGATGCTGTGTGTCAGGCGTGTGCTAAGTATTTTCACATACAGTGCTTGTTCATCGTAGACAATTTGAAAAACAGGATAAAGAAGCAAGAGGAGGGCTTCCCTGGTGGCTCAGTGGTTGAGAATCTGTCTACTGATGCTAGAGACACAGGTGTAATCCCTGGTCCGGGAAGGTCCCACGTGCTGCCAAGCAACTAAGCCTGCACAACACGGCCACCAAGCCCGTGCTCTAGAGCCCGGGAGCCGCAGCCACCGAGCCCGCTCGCCACAGAGCCCGTGCTTCCGGCGAGAGAAGCCACTGCGATTAGAAGCGCACACTCCACAGCTGGAGAGTAGCTCCTGCTCAGCGCAGCTCAGGAAAGTCCACGCAGAGACCCAGCACAGCCAAAAGAAGCAAGAGCTTAATCTCACAACAATGGCTGAAAAATAAAAGCGAATTTAAAAAACGAGGTCGAGGCAGAAGATGCCATATTACTTATTAATGGCATGAAAAATTTTCAGTAGAGTGGCTTCCCCTGGGACGTCCCTGGTCTTCCAGTAGTTAAGACTGTGCTCCCAGTGCAGAGGCCGTGAGTTCGATCCTTGGCTGGGGAACGAAGATCCAGCATATTGTAGGGCTTGCCCAAGAAAAGATGGCCTCCCCTGAATAAGGACCCCGTGCCTGTATACTTCCTGTCTACTTGTGATATTGCAGTGGGTCTTGTTTTTGTTGAAACTCATTCTCTCAAAGCTAGGATTAGCAGATTTGTTCATCAGTGCTTTTTAACTGTTTTTGTGACATGGGCCCTTTTGAGATTTGACAAAGTGTACAATTCTGTGTGCAGGAAAGATTGCATCATTTAGAGGGTTCGTGGGTTCCCCAAAGCCCTTCCTTAGATGCAGAGGTTGTCTGCGGGCCCCCCAGATCAAGAGCTCCTATTGCACCACTTCAGTGGACGCTGAAAGCTCGTTCTGTTGTGTTGGTGGCACTTCCGGAAATCTGTAACTGGCCAGGCCATTTGGGTGACAGTGACAGAGGAGGGGGCCACCCTGAAGGCGCCTCCGTCTCCTCTTGCTTTAAGGAGGCCTCGTAACAACGTGTCTGCGTCTCCTTTCAGGGCACAGGCTGGTGAGCTGTGGGTCAAGAATGAGAAGGTCATGTGTGGCTACATCAGCGAAGATACCAGGGTGAGGTTGCTACGACGCTTTTTTGGTTTTGTTTCCCCTTGTTGTGGTGTCTGTAAGTCGTGAAATCAAAACAAAACGGAAACCAGCAAAAACCTGATCTCATGATCAAGCTGTGACCAAGCTGCCGTCTGCCCAGCTGGAGTAATACTGTCAGAAAGCAGGGCCGCCTGAATTTCTGGGCTTTTGCAGTTTGGTCTCTCTGGTTTGAGGGTGATCTTTGTTTCCCTTTGTTTAATATCAGAGGCAAAGATGGAGTGTCTAGGCCACAGACTTCTGTGCCCACTAACACAGCAAAACCTGAGCTGAGTGGAAGATTGTGTTGGTGAACCCGGAAAAAGACCTTTGCCAGGGAATCTCCCATGATTCTGGCACAGTTAGGAAATTCCAAACTGAGCACCTATGCACGTTCCCGACGCTGGTGGGAATCAGGGCTCAGCAGCTGTGGCTCCAGGGCTTTCCCCGCCCTGGGGAGAGCACCTGTCTGCTCGTCCGTGTTCCCACCCACAGCCTCCCTTGACAGCAGTGGTTCTCAGCCCCAGGGGGATGATGCCTCCCCAGGGGTCTTTTGGCAAAGTCTGGAGACATCTTTGTCAGAGCTGTGTTGTGTGGAGGATGCTGTTCAATCTGTTACAGCATGAAGCATAGCCCTCCAGAAAGGGAATCACCTGGCCCGAAAGGGCAGTAGTGTGGGGGCCTGTACCAGGCACTGTGGGCTGGTCAGTGTCCCTGGCATCTAGTGAGTAGAAGCTCCCACCCCCGTCCCCACCCCCTGCAAGTCACAACCTCCAGAAGTGTCACCAGACATTACCAGATGTCCCCTGGGCAGGCAAGATAGTTGAGAACTTGAGGCAATTTTGAGAGATAACCACTCTGTCTTACAAAAACTTATTTTTGTACTTTGCTTATTTATATAGTAACTATACATATATATTTTACCCTAAGCAGTGTTTACTCATTTTGCTTACTTTCGAGTTTTATTAAAGAGGAATGAAAATATATTCTCCCCCTTCCTTCCTCCCACTTTCTTTTTTAGCTGTCTTGTTTGCACTCACTATATCTTAAATCATTGATTAGGAGTGTGTTTGTCATGTCATAGGTTCTGCTCTGTAAGATACTGCCAAATTATCTTTCAAATGGGAATCAGGGCTCAGCAGCTGTGGCTCCAGGGCTTTCCCCGCCCTGGGGAGAGCACCTGTCTGCTCGTCCGTGTTCCCACCCACAGCCTCCCTTGACAGCAGTGGTTCTCAGCCCCAGGGGGATGATGCCTCCCCAGGGGTCTTTTGGCAAAGTCTGGAGACATCTTTGTCAGAGCTGTGTTGTGTGGAGGATGCTGTTCAATCTGTTACAGCATGAAGCATAGCCCTCTAGAAAGGGAATCACCTGGCCCGAAAGGGCAGTAGTGTGGGGGCCTGTACCAGGCACTGTGGGCTGGTCAGTGTCCCTGGCATCTAGTGAGTAGAAGCTCCCACCCCCGTCCCCACCCCCTGCAAGTCACAACCTCCAGAAGTGTCACCAGACATTACCAGATGTCCCCTGGGCAGGCAAGATAGTTGAGAACTTGAGGCAATTTTGAGAGATAACCACTCTGTCTTACAAAAACTTATTTTTGTACTTTGCTTATTTATATAGTAACTATACATATATATTTTACCCTAAGCAGTGTTTACTCATTTTGCTTACTTTCGAGTTTTATTAAAGAGGAATGAAAATATATTCTCCCCCTTCCTTCCTCCCACTTTCTTTTTTAGCTGTCTTGTTTGCACTCACTATATCTTAAATCATTGATTAGGAGTGTGTTTGTCATGTCATAGGTTCTGCTCTGTAAGATACTGCCAAATTATCTTTCAAGTTCTTTGGACCAATTTATACTCCTAGGTAGCTGTATATAAAGCCTCCTGTTTTTTGCTGTCTCCAATACCCAGTTTGAAAGTTTGAAGTTTCTGCCGCCCTAGGGGGCGTGCATTGGTATTTTATAGTGCTCTTTCCCCCAGTTTTATAGCAGTTCACTCCTTTCTTTCTTTTTTGTCTTGGCTGCGCTGCAAGGCATGTGGTCTATAGTTTCCGCATCAGGGGTCGAAACCCGCGCTCCTTGCAGTGGAAGGGTGGAGTCATAATCACCGGGTCACCAGGGAATTCCCTTAACCATTTTTACATGTACAGCTCAGTAGTGTTGAGTATATTCACATCATTCTGAAATAGATCTCCAGAACTTTTTCATTTTGCGGAACTGAAATTCTATCCCATCATTGCTTTTTAACGCAGTTATGTTTTTGTTTATTGCAGGTGGTGTTCCGTTCTACGTCGGCTATGGTTTACATATTTATTCAGATGAGCTGTGAAATGTGGGATTTTGATATTTATGGTATTGTTCCTAAGTGTGGGTTGTAATGCTAATGGGGAGAAGTTTCTAGTTTCCTTCAAATTGGTATCATTCACTGTAATCCCTGAACATTCTCTGAAGATATGTCCTGAATCTTTATAAATCCTCAAATGTTAAAAATAAATATACATATTATATATGCAGTGAATTGTATGAAATGTAGTAAAGCATTAATGAAAAATCTGTATTCTCAGATCTTCAATTATTCTATAAGTACAGAATCAAAAGTCACAGAGGTAGTGGCTTTATGGCCAGGAACCAGCATCTTCTTTCATAACTTTCATTTCATGCTCTGTCACTCACAGAAATCACCAAGTTTGTCTCATTTTATTAGCACTACTCTACTGTAAATGGAGTTTGATAAAGCTGCCGTGAGGTGTGGATGCTGTGCCCAACACACCAGCCTCATGGTTTATGCAGTTCTAGCTTACGTTTAGCAACAGTACAAATTAATTTTTCATGTAGGGCATCAAGGGCTTGCTCTGCAAGTGATAATTTAGTGACTGCCCAGGGTCTTCCCGATCACCTTCAAACAAACATGAAGGTCACTATGAGAATACTTACGTTAACAGTTAGATGGTTCTCATTTTGAAGATACACTCTTTTCCAAGCATCAAAACTTTTTCAATCTTTTCACAACTTTTTCATATCTTTTTCAATTATGGGTTTTGTCCTGAACCCATGACCTCTTAGTGAGTGAGGTAAATATTAAATTTGGCTCGGTAGAAAGTCTAGGTCGAAACCACTTTTAGGATGGGGCACCTTCTCTTTGACTAGTCCTATTCCTGTTACTTTACTGAAGGAAGAATTTATAAGCAAGAAATAAAGAGAATTCTTACCTTCTTCCTATTGTTTCTTTTCAGGGGATCTGTATTTTGAGAAAGCTGTGAATGGTTTCCTTGCTGATCTCTTTACCAAGTGGAAGGTATGTTTCTTCTCATGCACCAAGTCTTGCTGTATAAACATTATTCAGTGCAGATTTTAAAAACAAACTATTTCTATTAATCTGCATTTAATGGAGGCACCAGAGCTAAAGTCTAATTGATGAGACTGTAGATTTAAATTAAATTAATTTAAATTAAATTACTTCAACATGGTGAAGTGATTAAGGTAATTCAACAATTCAGTGTTGTACTGGAAATTCTAGCCAGAGCAACTAGGCCACAAAAAGAAAGAAGGCATCCATATTGGAAGAGAAGAAGTAAAACTATCTTTCTACACAGATGACATCCTATATGTAGAAAACCCCCCAAAATCCATTAAAAAAAACACACAAAACTATTAGAGCTAATGAACAGATTTAGCAGAGTTGCAAAATCAGCACACAGACCATTTGTATTTCATCAACAATGAACAATCTGAACAGGAAATTAAAATAAGGAATTAAAAATTTTAAAGAGAAATAAATTAAAAATTCCATTTACAAGAGCATCAGAGACATAAAACACTATGTAATAATTTACCCAAGAAGGTGTGAGGTTTGTGCACTGAAATCTACACAGTGTTGCTGAAGGAAAGACCCAAATCAATGGCAGCATCTCATGTTCACAGACCAGAGGACGTAATTTGTTAAAATAGCAGTACTACCCGGGGGCTTCCCTGGTGGCTAGACGGTAAGGAATGTGACTGCAGTGGGGAAGACAGGAGTTTGATCCCCTGGGTCGGGAAGATCTCCTGGAGAAGGAAATGGCCACCCCCTCCAGGATTCTTTGCTGGGAAATCCCATGGACAGAGGATCCTGGTGGGCTACAGTCCGTGGGGTCGCACAGAGTTGGACATGGCTGAGTGACTAAATGACAGCCACGGCCGCCAGATGTTGTGATGTTTTAGTGATGTTATCCCACTGAATCCTCTCTCGTCACTCTTCACAGATAGGCAAGGCACAGCCGAAAGAGGTTAGGTGCCTTGCCTGGGATCAGTGGCCTGCAAAAGCAGAGCAAGAATTCTAGCCCGTTCCCCCAGTGCTCTCCTGGGATCGTAACCCGCAGGCCATCCTGTCTGTGTTTCTATAATCCTGAGCCACGTCAACCCCGCTGTACGTCGCCTCCTCCGTCACACATGAGTTGAGAAGCTCGCGTGCCCACGCCAGCCCACCGCCAGGCACTTTTCTGTCTAAATTGGCACCCCGGTCAGATGAGTCTGAAGCTGCATTTGGAGTGCTAGATGCCCAGTAAAAGAGCTGGTGGCTAGTGAAGGGTTGCCCTTGGCCCTGTGGCTTGTATTTAGGGACTTCGGTCTGCCTGAGAGAGAGCTGTGAAGAGCGTAAGGTGACGTGCGGTGTGCGTTATGTTGTCTTCCTTGTGTGATGACTGCTGAATCGTGTAGTCAGTAGGCGGAGTTCGCGTCGAGGTTGGTTAGTGTGGGTTTCTGTTTTCAAAGACCAGGAGGAACTGATACTGAGCTTGCTGACTCCCTAGTGCAGACCACGTGTCATGCCGTCTGTAAGCACCCTGTTTCTAGAACAGCGAACTCCCGACTGCCTGGAAATGCTTATTCTCACTCGTCCCCATCCCAGTCCAAAGGTGGTTCTCTGCCTTGATTTCAACCCCTGCCTATCAAGCAGCACCCAGTCCCCGTCCCGCGACCCTGAAGTAGGCAGGAGTGTCTGGCTCTGGCATCTCGCTACCCTAGGTTCTGTTCTTGTCTAAACCACAGTCCTGAAAAGGTGAAAAAACAGCGTGAAGCAGGTGTAAATACCAGGATACTCTGACAGTGGGCTGGTCTGCTGCACACTGCAACAAGGAGACAGGACACCCGCCTCATTGGTGATCTGCAGGTTTTGTTTGTTCTGGCCGTGCTGCGTAGCTTGCAGGACCTTCGTTCAGCAGTCAGGGATGGAAGTCGTGCCCCCTGCAGTGGCAGTGTGGAGCCTCAACCCCTAGACCACCAGGGAAATCCAGCGATTTGCAGTGACTTCAGATAACTTTCCCACGGTCATGCAGTGGTCAGTTTCAGGGCCTCGAGTCAGCCTAGCCCTGTGTCCCCTGTATTCTGCAGCCTACAGGTACAGGAGGTTGCCCAGTACCTGAGCCTCTGTGCCTCCCCGAGCTGAGGCTGCTGTGTCCACGCAGGCTGCTTCCTGGTGAAGGGGGTGGATTAACCTTGAGCCCTCTTCCTCTGATTTATGCCTAGGAGAAGAACTGCAGTCATGAGGTGACGGTGGTCCTGTTTTCTAGGACTTTTTATGATGCGAAGTCTCTTGGTGAGTAACTCTCTCTCTTACAAAGTTACATTTTTTGTAACTTTTTATTTTGTATTGAGGTAGAGCCAATCAACAATGTTGTGATAGTTTCAACTGAACAGTGAAGGGACTCAGCCATACAGATACATGTATCCATTCTTCCCCCAAATCCCCTCCTGCCCAGTTGCTGCATGACATTGAACAGAGTTCCCTTGCAACATAGTAGGTCCTTGTTGGTTATCCATTTCAAATAGAGCAGGGTGCACCTGTCCATCCCAATCTCTCTAACTGTTCCTAAAGTTATTTTTTATTAAGCTTTCCACATGTCCATCCTGATTCTGTTTCTTTTTTCCTTCCCTGCTCCATCTCTCCCATTTTTTCAGTTAAAAGATAGGAAAATGACTCCGTCGACTAGTCAATGCAGGAAGTTCTGGGCTGTGATCCATCTTAAAACCAACCTAGTTTTGCTCAGTGGCAGTATCATAGCCCATGAGGTTTGTCTGAGGTGCCATTATTGCTAACTGAAAACTTTTCCCAACTTAATAGAAATGTAGTTATCTTTTGTGTGTTTGTGTGATGTCGTTCTTCAATCCAGAAGGGGGAGCAGAGAAACTGAATTTCTTCATTCCGACCTACGCATGTTGTTTTCTCTATTTCAGATGAATTTCCTGAAGTAAACCGAGCCTCAATTAGGCAGGATCACAAGGGGCGATTTTATGAAGACTTTTACAAGTATGTTTGAGTGCTTTGCTTTTTGTTGCCTGTTTTCCTCCTTGGTTGTTTCTTACCTAACTTAAAAAATTAACCTTTTGACTTTGGGATAATTTTAGGTTTGCAGAGAAGTAGCAAAGCTAGCACAGAGAGTTCCCATGCACCCTTTACAGTTTCCTCTGAACGTTTCCTAACCAAGGCACCTCTGTTAAAGCTTGCAGATGAGCACTGGTGTGTGCCCAGTCGCTTCAGTCTTGTCTGACTCTTTTGCGACCCACGTCCTGTAGCCCACCAGGCTCCTCTGTCCATGGGATTCTCTAGGAAGAATACTGGAGTGGGTGGCCTTTTCCTTCTGCAGGGGACCTTCTCAGCCCAGGGATCGAACCCCCACCTCCTGCTTGGCAGGTGGATTCTTTACCACTGAGCTCCCTGGGAAGCCCCACACTGGTACTTTGCTATGAACTAAATCTCAGACTTTCCTCAGAGTTCGTCAGTTTTTCCACTTACGCACCTTTTCTTTATTCCAGGATCCAGTTTAGGATATCACATTGCTTTTGAACTTCCCAAGCTTTTTATTGTGAAAAATTTCAAATTCTCTCAGAAAAGAAGAATGAACTAAATATAATGAACCCATACCCCCAGTTCCTGGATTAAACAGTTAATATCATTCCATGTTTGCTTCACCTGTGTTTTTGTGTGTGTGTTAAATTTTACTTTAGAGCAAATTACAGATACTAAAGATTTTGTTCCTAAAGAGTGAGGGGGCTTTCAGATGACGATGCGTCCCTGTAGGTTTAGGAACTGCAACGAATGCCCCACTCCCATGAGGAATATGGATCAGAGTCGGAGGAGGGGAGTACAAAACACGTGTTCGGGGAGGGAGTATGTGGAAAGTCTCTGTAACCCTCCTCTCGTTTTGCTTTTTTCTAAAGCATCTTAACTATTGTTGGCTGCACCGAGTTTTCCTTGCTGTGCTCAGTCTTCCTCTAGTTGCGTCTAGTAGGGGCGACTCTTTGTTGTGGCCCCAGGCTTAGTTGCCCAGCAGCATAAGAAATTTCTGGGACCAGGGATCGAACCCCTGTCCCCTGCATTGGCAGGTGGATGCTTAACCACTGAACCGTTAGAGAAGCCCGCTCTGATAATGTTTGTTAAGCACATTTGACTTCCTCATGTACTGTTGTATGATAAACGACCCCGGCTCCAGGCGTCCCTTCTTCCCCTCCCCTGAAGCCCTGTAAGGGACCCAATGTCCGTGTGTTGGCGCTGCTTGGTACCCACCTTGCAGTGGTGCTCCTTTCAGGGTGGTGGTGCAGAACGAGAGGAGGGAAGAGTGGACCTCACTCCTCGTGACCATCAAAAAGCTCTTCATCCAGTACCCAGTGCTGGTGCGACTGGAGCAGGCAGGTACTGCTCTTAGGTGCCGGGAGGTGTGCTGGGGGGGGGAGGTCTGGTGGGGGCTGGGGGCGCAGAGGCCCCTGCTCGCCTCCCTGCCAGTGCCGAGTGTGGCTTCTGCCTCTGGCCAGGTGTCTGTCTCGGACTGGGGCCCCCGCTGGTCACTGCGCGTGCAGTAGGCTCAGTCCTGTCCCCTCTGCAGGGCGGGCCCCCCTGGTCACTGAGTGTGCAGATTTCCTGTCCCCTCTGCAGGGCGGGGGCCTGTGGGGCCAGGCGCCTTCCGCTCGCTTCTTGCGGGTCCGTCTGTCATGAGATGTGTTTCCTTGTCTGTGTCTTCTGCTGCAGAGGGCTTTCCCCACGGAGACAATGCTACCTCAGCACAAGGAAACTACCTGGAGGCCATCAACCTGTCCTTCAACGGTGAGTGAGGCACAGCCGCGCGGTGTGTCGGCGTTTGCTGACCACGTGACCGTGGGCCTCTCTTTACTGATGTGCAGAGACCCAGGCCAAGCTGGTGATGCCCCCAGCTACCTACCCCCCAGATTAACTGAAAGCAGTAGCTTTGTAAACCGTATGTGTGTTCGGCCCGTCGGGTGGTAGCTGCAGCCTGCACCTTCGTTGTGGCCCGCGGGGTCTTTCGTTGCAGTGTGGCGTTGCTCCGTGGCATGTGGGACGTTCGTTCCTCCACCAGGGACTGAACCCATGTGCCTGCACTGAAAGGCGGGTTCTTAGCCACGGGGCTGCCGGGAAGTCCTGCTGGGCGGATCGCGTGGCCACCATTTGGTCTCGGGGCTTCTGCCGGCAGCTGACTTGCCTGTCTCATGCTGCCCCGAGGGTAAAGAGCTGTAGGCCATCCTCCGTGGGGCCTTTATTTTCCCCAAAACTGTGTTTTTATTATTTTCCACTCCATCCCTCAACTGCTTCTAAATAACTTTTATAAATCTACCTTTTTTCTTTAAATGACAGAAGGAACCCACGTTCCTAGAATTCAAATTCTAGAAAAGTACTTCAGGTAAAATAAACAGCTCCCCTCTCCCTCCCAAGAGGAACCACTGGCAACAGCCTGATGGGCAGCGGAAGAGCTCGGCCGCACACGCGCAGCCTCCCCGGACTGCCCGCCCCTCCAGGCTGCCATGTGACGTTTAGCCGTGACTGCTGTCTTAATGAATATTTGATTCTTCTAGGTTGCAATGCAGACCCATTTAGGGATGGTGTAAAGTAACCGCATGAAATTTGGGCCTGGTGTCTCAGACAATAAAGAACCTGCCTGCAATGCAGGGGACATGGGCTCTATCCCTGGGTCAGAAAGATCCCCTGGAGGAGAAAATGCCAACCCACTCCACTATTCTTACCTGGGGAATCCCATGGACAGAGGAACCTGGCGGGCGATGGGCCATGGGGTCGTAAAGAGTTGGGCGTGACTGAACTGCACAGGCTAGGTATACGCCCTTGAAGAGGGGGATTAACGACGGTGACAGCGACACAGAGCTGTACACAAGAAGCTCTGACCGTCGAAGGGGAAGGACAGACGTGAATGCAGGCCAGGAGGTGGCAGGTGTTCTGATAGGGACGCGGGCGAATCGGGTCCAAGAGTACAGGGACGCTTGCCATTGGCTGGTTTCTGAGAAGCTGTAGCATCTTCACCGGAGGACTTTTTGCTCTGTTTCAAGTGTTTGACAAGCACTACATCAACCGCAACTTTGACCGCACTGGGCAGATGTCTGTGGTGATCACACCCGGGGTGGGCGTGTTCGAGGTGGACCGGCTGCTCATGATCCTGACCAAGCAGCGGATGATAGATAATGGTAACGCGCCCGGGCCGCCGCTCTGCGTCCCTGTGTTTACAGCCTGGCTTAGCCTCAGGGCTCTGAGTATTGGGACTGGGGACCTGAGTAACGTCAGGTGACAAAAAGTTCCGTGGTCGGTTGGCTTGGGAACGGACAGTCAGGCACAGTTCCTCGCTGCCTGTCTCTTATACACATCTGCCTGCAATGCAGGGGACATGGGCTCTATCCCTGGGTCAGAAAGATCCCCTGGAGGAGAAAATGCCAACCCACTCCACTATTCTTACCTGGGGAATCCCATGGACAGAGGAACCTGGCGGGCGATGGGCCATGGGGTCGTAAAGAGTTGGGCGTGACTGAACTGCACAGGCTAGGTATACGCCCTTGAAGAGGGGGATTAACGACGGTGACAGCGACACAGAGCTGTACACAAGAAGCTCTGACCGTCGAAGGGGAAGGACAGACGTGAATGCAGGCCAGGAGGTGGCAGGTGTTCTGATAGGGACGCGGGCGAATCGGGTCCAAGAGTACAGGGACGCTTGCCATTGGCTGGTTTCTGAGAAGCTGTAGCATCAGGAAACTACCTGGAGGCCATCAACCTGTCCTTCAACGGTGAGTGAGGCACAGCCGCGCGGTGTGTCGGCGTTTGCTGACCACGTGACCGTGGGCCTCTCTTTACTGATGTGCAGAGACCCAGGCCAAGCTGGTGATGCCCCCAGCTACCTACCCCCCAGATTAACTGAAAGCAGTAGCTTTGTAAACCGTATGTGTGTTCGGCCCGTCGGGTGGTAGCTGCAGCCTGCACCTTCGTTGTGGCCCGCGGGGTCTTTCGTTGCAGTGTGGCGTTGCTCCGTGGCATGTGGGACGTTCGTTCCTCCACCAGGGACTGAACCCATGTGCCTGCACTGAAAGGCGGGTTCTTAGCCACGGGGCTGCCGGGAAGTCCTGCTGGGCGGATCGCGTGGCCACCATTTGGTCTCGGGGCTTCTGCCGGCAGCTGACTTGCCTGTCTCATGCTGCCCCGAGGGTAAAGAGCTGTAGGCCATCCTCCGTGGGGCCTTTATTTTCCCCAAAACTGTGTTTTTATTATTTTCCACTCCATCCCTCAACTGCTTCTAAATAACTTTTATAAATCTACCTTTTTTCTTTAAATGACAGAAGGAACCCACGTTCCTAGAATTCAAATTCTAGAAAAGTACTTCAGGTAAAATAAACAGCTCCCCTCTCCCTCCCAAGAGGAACCACTGGCAACAGCCTGATGGGCAGCGGAAGAGCTCGGCCGCACACGCGCAGCCTCCCCGGACTGCCCGCCCCTCCAGGCTGCCATGTGACGTTTAGCCGTGACTGCTGTCTTAATGAATATTTGATTCTTCTAGGTTGCAATGCAGACCCATTTAGGGATGGTGTAAAGTAACCGCATGAAATTTGGGCCTGGTGTCTCAGACAATAAAGAACCTGCCTGCAATGCAGGGGACATGGGCTCTATCCCTGGGTCAGAAAGATCCCCTGGAGGAGAAAATGCCAACCCACTCCACTATCTTACCTGGGGAATCCCATGGACAGAGGAACCTGGCGGGCGATGGGCCATGGGGTCGTAAAGAGTTGGGCGTGACTGAACTGCACAGGCTAGGTATACGCCCTTGAAGAGGGGGATTAACGACGGTGACAGCGACACAGAGCTGTACACAAGAAGCTCTGACCGTCGAAGGGGAAGGACAGACGTGAATGCAGGCCAGGAGGTGGCAGGTGTTCTGATAGGGACGCGGGCGAATCGGGTCCAAGAGTACAGGGACGCTTGCCATTGGCTGGTTTCTGAGAAGCTGTAGCATCTTCACCGGAGGACTTTTTGCTCTGTTTCAAGTGTTTGACAAGCACTACATCAACCGCAACTTTGACCGCACTGGGCAGATGTCTGTGGTGATCACACCCGGGGTGGGCGTGTTCGAGGTGGACCGGCTGCTCATGATCCTGACCAAGCAGCGGATGATAGATAATGGTAACGCGCCCGGGCCGCCGCTCTGCGTCCCTGTGTTTACAGCCTGGCTTAGCCTCAGGGCTCTGAGTATTGGGACTGGGGACCTGAGTAACGTCAGGTGACAAAAAGTTCCGTGGTCGGTTGGCTTGGGAACGGACAGTCAGGCACAGTTCCTCGCTGCCGTATGAAGGGGTCAGAATGTCTTGTTTGCCTCTAAAGGACACAACTGGCGCCCTGAGTGTCCGAAACGTACTTGCTGCTGGAGAACCCCTTTGGGGTTGTTTCCAGGATCCAGTGCCCATTGGCCCGTCCTGGGAAGCGCCAGAGCATCACCTGGTACTCCCTCCGGGACGTCCCCAAGCTGCGCCCCTCCCCCAGCTTGATTTGTGTTCCAGCAGCAGATGGGAAGATGAGTCCTGATGGCCTGTAAAGAGACTCTGTTAACTGATGGAATTCTTTCGCTTTTTACTGAGCTGACAGGGTTCCCTTTCCTCTCTGGCCTTGAAACTGTGCTCATGACTTCATGGTGGTCTGCTTGACAGATCATGACCCACACAGCAGCCAGGGGCGGGTTGTCAAGCGCTGTCAGTGGCAGGTGCAGGGGGCCTTGGTGAAGGTTAGAGAGACGGGATGCACCCATTTCCTTCTGACCTGCCATGGGCAGCGCTGTAAGTCAGCTGTTTCTTGAACCCTGGCCCCACTTATATCACACGCAGCCCCCACTCTCCCTTTCGTTCCGTAGGAATCGGTGTGGACCTGGTGTGCATGGGGGAGCAGCCGCTGCACGCTGTCCCGCTGTTCAAGGTGACTGATCTCACACTGCTTGCTGAAAGCCGGGCCCCAGTGCAGGGTGGTCTTGAACAGTGCGACTCAGAGAAGCTGGGGGGCTCCGGGTCCCGCCTGCTTCCCAGCTCACCTGGCCCACGCTCTGTTCCCTTTCAGCTGCACAATCGGAGTGCCCCTCACGACTCCCGTCTGGGGGACGACTACAACATCCCTCACTGGATAAACCACAGGTGAGCCAGAGCCGGATTCACCATAGGTGATCAGGGATTCTGTTAGCTCCCTTGCCATTTTTTTCTGCAGACCTGTTGAGCTCTTACCATAAAATCTTTTGTCAAGAAAATGTGGAAACTTTAAGTTGTAATATTTGCTTCAGGTCTCTCTACTTGCAGAGCCGTGGCCCTGACATAGTTACAGTCTGTGGTGAGAAGCATGAGACCAAGTTTGAAGGACTTATTTCCACACCAGTTTCCGACTCCCGTGCCCACAGATGACTGCTGCTGGGCCTGGGCCCCTCTGTTTGTAGGAAGCTCCCTGTGCCTCCTCTTGACCAGGACCAGTCCTCAGTGTTCCTGCTGATTTCAGCTCGAGGAGGAGGTTCTAAACCACTTAGAAATCAAGACTAGCACATATGAGGCAATTTATGGGGAAAAGGAATAGAACAATAATTTAAAATGTAACCAATATTTCCTAGTAATTACAAAGCAAAGTTAGAATTGGAAAGCTCAGTGAGGGCTGAGTCAGTGTTCCTAGGAGGGCTGATCGATGGCTGGGACTCTTAGTGTGTCTGGAGGTTTGGAATGAAC
Organism: Madoqua kirkii; assembly: GCA_006408675.1. Classification (NCBI taxonomy): domain Eukaryota; kingdom Metazoa; phylum Chordata; class Mammalia; order Artiodactyla; family Bovidae; genus Madoqua; species Madoqua kirkii. The sequence goes on along the minus strand of SJYC01005478.1, from coordinate 20,911 downwards.
AGGCTTTGAGGACTTACCGGTGGGTCGGTGGTTAAGACTCTGCACTTCCACATCAGGGGCCTGGGTTTGGTTCTTGCTAGGGGAAGTAAGATCCCACATGCCATGCGGCACTGTCAGAACTTTTTAAAAACTAAAAAAAAAAATAAATAAAATGAAAGGGGTTTAGATGAGTGACCCTGTCTGTTTCTTTCACAGTTTCTACACATCCAAAAGCCAGCTCTTTTGTAATAGTTTCACACCACGAATTAAACTGGCAGGAAAGAAGGTAGGTTTCATTGACCAGCAGAGCCTTTGGGGACGGTCACTGATACTGTTATTTTGGCCCTGGGATGCCCCTTGTTCCCCAGTGGTCATGAGTGGCAATTGAGCAATTCACTTTAAGAGTTTATAGTCTTCCGCATTAAATAAATAAACAGCAGGGCGAATCCCAGGAGTGACTAACTATCTGTTTAACTTTACAGCCCACCTCTGAGAAAGCAAAAAATGGCCATGAGACATGTGAGTATTTTTTTCCTCTTTCATCACTTTTAGAGTCAGCTGAGCCATGACAACAGGATTTTGTGAGGTTGCATAAAAAGTTCACGGCCAAGTTTGGGACCTGAATTCCCCTTGTGTGACCTTTGGAAGGTCCCTTAACGACTGCATATATTTCTGTCATTACCCACTGCAAAGTGGGTGATAACAAAACTTGTTTTTTTTTCAAAATCTTGTGTTTAATTCCTGTAGGTTGGTTATAGGAATCGAGTGGAAAGCTTTAAAGGACTAAATATACACATTGTGTGTGTATATATATATATATGTATATACATAGTTGCTCAGTCATGTCTGGCTCTTTGAGACCCCCATGGACTGTAGCCCACCAGGCTCCTTTGTCCATGGGATTCTCCAGGCAAGAGTAGTGGAGTGGGTTGCCGTTTCCTTCTCCAACATATCCATCAAGGTGCTATTTTTTATGATTGTTTTTTTATTCTTTTAATCAGAGTATAATTGCTTTTCAATGCTCTGTTAGTTCCCGCTGTGCAAGAGTGTGAATCAGCCGTATCCACACATACATCCCTTCCCTCTTGAGCCTCCCTCCCACCCACCCCCACCCCACTAAGATGCTATTTTTCAACAATGGGATCACAGAAGGAAATGGGGCCATCATCTGGCCTTTGCTTAGTGCTTGAAAATAGTAAATTCTCTATCGTTTTGATGGAAAAATCATTTAATCTTCGCAGCCTGATCATGGGTTATTATCTCATTGTTTTTCACCGGGAGATGCTGATGACGACCTGTACCTTGCAGATTTTGATGAAGACCATCCGAAGGCCTCTTGTTGAAGTGTGTTTTGATGACAGTTGGTATTATTTATGTGTTTCAGCTCTCGGGACCCCCAAAGAATCCGAGAATGCCCTTCCGATCCAGGTGGATTATGATGCTTACGATGCACAAGTCTTCAGGCTCCCTGGCCCCTCCCGGGCTCAGCGCCTCGGCACCTGCAGGTTCTCTGCCAGAACTTGAGCCTCCCTCCCACCCACCCCCACCCCACTAAGATGCTATTTTTCAACAATGGGATCACAGAAGGAAATGGGGCCATCATCTGGCCTTTGCTTAGTGCTTGAAAATAGTAAATTCTCTATCGTTTTGATGGAAAAATCATTTAATCTTCGCAGCCTGATCATGGGTTATTATCTCATTGTTTTTCACTGGGAGATGCTGATGACGACCTGTACCTTGCAGATTTTGATGAAGACCATCCGAAGGCCTCTTGTTGAAGTGTGTTTTGATGACAGTTGGTATTATTTATGTGTTTCAGCTCTCGGGACCCCCAAAGAATCCGAGAATGCCCTTCCGATCCAGGTGGATTATGATGCTACGATGCACAAGTCTTCAGGCTCCCTGGCCCCTCCCGGGCTCAGCGCCTCGGCACCTGCAGGTTCTCTGCCAGATGTGCTTTGGGGTGGACATAGAAACTAACTAGGAGAACCTGAGGCCCCAGAGGGACCTGCATGAGAGCAACCTTGAAAATATCTTAAATTAAAATTAGCCAAATGGAAGCTATAGTATGTGTATCCTTAGGGAGTCTGTTTTCCCGTTCTCTGGCCTAGCTGTTTGGTTAGTTATGTTTGCTATGATGAAGTGTTTGCAAATAAGGAGAGCATTCTGCTTTTTCTCGTCAAGAGGAGCAATTTGTGAATTCTAGAATCTTCATTTCACTGAGCAACCCCTAATAGATAAAGTGAAAGTGTGTTAGTTACTCAGCTGTGTCCAACTCTTTGCGAGCCCATGGACCGTAGCCCACCAGGCTCCTCTGTCCATGGAATTCTCCAGGCAAGAACCATGGAGTGGGTAGCTATTCCCTTCTCCAGGGGATCTTCCCAACCCAGGTCTCCTGCACTGCAGGCAAATTCCTTATCATCTGAGCTACCAAGTTAGATAGAGCAATAGATCCGATCCCAGTGTCCAGAGTTTCTTTTAGGTTTATTATTCCCAGAGGGCAAGATACTTTTCTTTCTTTAACTCTGGTGTTTGGAATTTGCTCCCTGGTATTTGGGTCACACAGTAGTCTTTCACTGTGATGTATTTAGATTTACGTTGCAGCATACTCATTTCTGGGTCTAGTGTAAGAAAGCCATCCCAGATCCAAGATGTGCGTTTTGTATTTTTTCCTAGTTCTTTTAGTCTTGGTTTCTGTTTGTCTGTTTGTTTTTGGCTGCACACCGTGGCGTGCGATTCCCAAACCAGGGATCAGACGACACACCTCCCTGCAATGGAAACTTGGAGCCCTTACCCCTGGACCACCAGGGAAGACCCTGTAGTCTTAGTTTTTATGCTTAGTGATTTGTGTAGAATTTTTTTTAGAATGTGGGAAACAGAGTTCTAGCTTTTTTTTTTTCTCCCTTACTGACCAAGCATTGCCAGTCTATTTTCTGCATTTCCTAGTATGGAAAGTGTGCTGTAACTCAGTACCACTGGCTGGGAAAGCCTCCCGTCTCGTCACATCATGACAGACGGGCTCTCCGTGGCCCACGCTCTCGTCTTCTGTCCACTCCCCTCACCCCGTCCTGATGTCTGGTCCCGAGAGCGCTTATAGCTCAGAGAAGTGCTGTTAGCAGCAGCGCCCCGCACGTGGGCGCTGCCTCAGGGCTTCATGGTGCTTTTCTTCTGAGCATCTGAGAACACGTTCAGGGTCCAAGATCCTTGGTTTTCTTTCTTCTGACCAAAGATGGCGAGACCTGATGTCCCAGAGACTCAGACGTAGACCGTGCCCTAATCTGTGCTCTGTCCCTCCACTGGGCTGAGCATATGCTGGTGCTCAAATATTTATTGTTGGAATAATGAAATGTGCAGCCTGCCCTTGGGGTCTATCTTCAGGCTCCATTTAAGCTCTCACTTTATTTATTTTATTTTTTTTAAAGGGACAACATTTATTCCTTTTTCAAATGTTACAGTAAAACCAGGTGGAAGAGAATGGTTTTAGCAGTTAGGAAAAAAAAAAGTACAAATCTGGGGTTTGGCCATTAAAAGTTATTTACAACAATGGGAGGGGGAAAAAAGATAACAAGAAGTTGTCTCACATTTCAGACCTCCTGCCCACCCCAAAGCTTAATACTTGCTTACCAAGTCAAAAAAGGAGACACGGGTTGATTCACAGGTTGGAGGTTTGAACTTGAGTAAGACATTTATAAAAACCTAGACAGGGGCAGTGTTCTCCCCAGCCCAGGTGCCACTAGGCACAGCACAAGAGACTGAAAACTCAACAGGGGAGGCTGGACACTCAGGGTTTGGGAGTGTAGGCACCCCCACATCTGGCTCAGGGATTTGGAGAGTAAACATCTCCTGGCAAAGAATTGGGGAAGAAAACCAGCAATTGCCTTCGGCACAGGTGGGGACAGGGAAGGAGGTAGGGCCAAGGGCAGGAGCATTTCACATCACTAACCTAACTTGGGAAAACTGCAAGGGACCATCTTCAACTGGCCTTAAGAGGAAGACCAGATGGATAATGGGAGAATCCACAGGAGGGAAAGAAGGAGAGGGAACGTGGCTAGGGGGCAACAGCCCCTTCCTTTCTGGGCACAGGAAGGCAGCCGGGGCTCCAGGTCCGGGCAGTGACCTCACAAGGACAGCACAGTTTTTGCAGCTTAGAGATCACCCCAAGTTTTCCCAAGTTAGGTTGGCGATGTGAAATGCTGCTGCCCTTGGCCTACCTCCTTCCCTGTCCCCTGGATCACCCGGCTACTCATTCTGCCCGCTGGCTGGTGCAGGGTCCCTTTCTCCCTGGCCCCGAGGGAGTGGCTGGCTCTACGGCCTGGGGCCCTGCCTCTTCTGTGTCTCCTCCCTTGGCGGCAGCGCTGGCCTCTGCCCCTGTGGCCTGGGGCTCCTGGCTCTCGGGGGCTGGCAGCAGCCTTCCCTTCCTGGGCAGTGCCCTCCTCGCCGCAGGCACTGATCTCCCCCTGCTCCTGCTCTTCCTCTGTGGGTGAGGAGGCAGATGAATCACCCCCACCCTCCTTCCGATTTCTCTTGAAGGACAGGCCACTCAATTTGAAAGGCTTCTTGAAAGAGAATTTCTTCTTCTTCTTGGGGGTCTCCTTGGCGAGGACCTCCCCCTTAGCCTCAGTGCCCTGGCATCACCAGTGGCCCCTGCTGCCCCTCTGTTCCGTTCACGGGGTGGGGGGGGCGACTCCCCTTGCCCTTTGGGGGATAAATCTCCATTGCTTTTCACGTGGCTGTTCTCCTGTTCGTTGGCCTTGGCAGGGGAAGCACCTGCTGCCTCCTCAGCGGTCACGTCGCCCCGGGGAGCCTTGGAGCCCTGGCTGCCCGTGGTGGGGGGTTCTGCTGGGGGGCTGCTCGGAGCTGCCCCGGGCTAGAGCTGCAGGGGATAGTTTGGTCGGGTGGGCCTGGCCGGCGCAGGGGTGGGGCTCGCGGCTGAGGGGAGGGGTGTCAGAGGGAAACCAAGCTGACCCCTCTCTGCGCCCGACCCGCTAGCTGCACCCACCGGAGCTCCGCGCGAGAATGCCCTAAGCTCTCGCTTCCAGGTGGAGAGAGAATGGTTCTGACACCACGGGGCAGCCCTGTGGGCAGTTGCTGACTCTTTCATTCTGATTTTTTGCTTCCGTTGGACTTCTCTCCTTCTGATCCTTCTTCCTGCCACTTCCAGAGGCTCCCCTCTCAGGGAGTTTCATGTTTCAATAAGGGCATACTGTTTTTTTTTTAATTTTTATTAAGGAAACGTTCAGAGACTGGTGAAAGGAGCAGTTATCAGCATATTGTCAATCTTGTTTTATCACTTCTCCCACATTTGAAATTTCGTTGGAGTATTCTAAAACAGATCTCAGACACCCTTTTTTTTAACCTGTAAATATTTCGGTGTGTGTCTCTAACAAATAAGAATTAAAAAAAAAAAAACCAACATGATCACAGTACCTGTGTTACTGGTAACAAAATTCACACTAATTGCTAATGACTTCTGATAGCCAGTCCCTCTCCAGACTTCCCAGCTGTCTCAAAAATGCAGTTTTGCAGTGAGCTTGCTTGAGTTGGGGTCGGAAGAAGATGCGCACGTGGCATTTCATCTTGTGTCCTTTCTGCGACTCTAGAGTGTCTTGCTTTTTCTTCCTCTGGCTCTTTATTTCCGGTGTTATGTTTCACTTGCCCTGTCATCTCGGAGTCTCCTGTAAACTGGCGATTGTCTCTGGAGGCCCAGTGAGATTTAGATTCAGTTTCTGATGCCAGGAGATGTCTCAGCTGGTGCTGCGTGCTTCCTCCTGAATGACCTGAGTCAAAACTCCATTCTCTGTGATGGGAGCTTGATGGTGGGATTGAGGTGGGGCCAGACTGAAGGATCGCTTCTCTGAGGCTCTGATCCCAGCCCTCTGGCCACGGGAGGACTGTCCCATCATTTCCCCTGTTTCTTCTCGGAGCTGCTCAGGGCAGAGTACCTCTTGCGTCACCTCCCACCCAGAGATCCCATGGGGGGTTGTCATTACTGGTCTTCCATATAGCCCGGGCTGGAGACAGTGACTTGGTCTGCCGCCTGCCAGGTCTGTGCGAGAGCGGGAGAGTCACAGCCGGAAGAGCGCCAGCTCCTGTGACGTTTCGTCCAGCCCTTCGCTGCCCGGCCGGACGCTGCCCACGGAGGAGGTGAGGAGCCAGGCCTCCGACGACAGCTCGCTGGGCAGGAGCGCCAACATCCTGGTGATCCCTCACCCCATCCTGCACCAGTACGAAGTCAGCAGCTCCCTGGGCTACACCAGCACTCGAGGTCAGAGGGCAGGGCTGGGCGCCGCTCTAGTCTTCCGTTTCTTCATCCGTTCGGCTTCGTCGGGTGGTGGTAGTGGCACCCAGCGCTTTGGTCTTCGCTGTTTGGATCTCTGAGCTGTGGCCCGTGTGGTCTAGGTCTCTGTCCCGGGATCGGTCCAGGCCCCCTGCACAGGGAGCACAGAGTCTTAGCCACTGGACCACCAGGGGAGGCCCTGGACCCACGTTCTCATGCGACACTCCCCAGGGCACCTGGTTGTAGGCTTCGGCTCTTTGATCCCCTCAGGGTAGGGACCTGTCTGCCATTGGGTGGGACGGGTTGGGTCTAAATAGCGTGCCGTCTCCATGCCTGGTCAAGGCTGGATACACTCATTTCCTCATTTTTCCTCCCATGAATTTATTATTTTTTTAAACACAGTCACATTGATTGCTTATTCATGTTCCAGGCCTCTGCATCAGTGGGAGGGGATTTCTGTCCACCCAGTCACCTAGGGCCTGGGGTTCCTTCTATCCTGGGATGCCATGGTCATCAACACAGGCCTCCAGAGTTCTCACAGCAGGGGAGGGGAGAATGGAGATCATGAGTGGAGGTGTCAGTGGTCCAGACCTTCAGGTGGAGCAGGTCACTTCTGCCTGTCTGCTGACTGGAACTGTTATGTGGCCCCAGTGCAAAGAGGCTGGAAACTGCCCTCTCCTTGTGAGCCTCAGAGGAAAATCAAATGGGTCTAGTGAACTGAACACTTAGGCTGTCTCTGCCAGGGTCCCCCCTTCTGGTCACCGAATACCTGTATTGTTCCTCCCATATACAGAACACACCCACCCCATCCCCAGAGAAGCCAGCTCCGTGGAGTCATTACACGCAGCTCAGAGTCCGGGGTGTCCAGGCAATGTGTGGTCCTCCCCGTCGGCTTTGGGTGTGGCTTCACTAGGCTAGTAATTTAGGGACCAGAACCTCCTTCTCTAAAGTGTTTAAAAAGTAAACCCAGTATTTCATTTCTTTATAATTTGGCGATTTCCCTCACATGTGCACCCCCCAAGGTCCTTGTCGGCCTCGGAGGCTCTCCTGCCTAGTCCTGCTGTCCTGTGACCCTGTGCTCTCTCTCTGTGCTCCCCCCTCCTCCCCACGGTAACCGGCAGACGTCCTGGAGAACATGATGGAGCCCCCACAGCGGGATTCCAGCGCGCCGGGCCGGTTCCATGTGGGCAGCGCAGAGTCCATGCTGCACGTCCGCCCCGGCGGGTACACGCCCCAGCGGGCACTGATTAACCCCTTTGCGCCCTCGCGGATGCCCATGAAGCTCACGTCCAACAGGAGGCGCGGATGCACACCTTCCCCGTGGGTGAGTTGCTCTTGGGAGAGCCCGGCCAGGAAGTCCTAGTCCTGGCCCGCAGCTCCCGCCCCTGCCTGGCCTCAGTCAGGGACGCCACCCTTCTCTGCGCCTGGAGGCAGGGCAGCCACGCGTGTCCTCCTTGCCTGACTCGGGCCAAGCCTCCCGGAAGGAGCCCCTGCCTCCTGTGCTGCTGCCTTTCTCTCCCATATCTCGTGTGATGTGTGTGAAACAGAGGCTCCCAGGATATTCTTCCTTTCGTCATTTCTGGCTGTGCTGGGGCTTCACCGCTGTCTGCAGCTTTCTCTAGTGGCGACGAGTGGGGGCTGCTCTCTGGGTGCAGTGTGTGGGCTTCTCATTCTGGTGAATTAGTCCCGTGGCTCTCGGGCTCTAGAGCGTGGGGTCAGTGGTTGTGGCCTGCAGGATTAGTTGCCGCAAGGCGTGTGGGGTCTTCCCAGACCAGAGATTGAACCTGTGTCCCCTGCACTGGCAGGCGGATTTTTATCCACTGCACCGCCAGAGAAGTCCCCTGCAATATTCTCAGGCTGAGGCCTCACAGAACAAGCCTTGCTCAGAGAAGGCGATGTCCTGTCCGGGAGCCAGAGGTTGAGGATGTGATGTTCCTCCTTGCTGTGGCTGCCTTTTGGCCTCCAGCGCTCATGTCCCAGCAGCAGGAAGAGAGACAGTGTGAGGCAGAGTGTGTGGCTCTGGCTGCTGGGGGGATGATGGGTCAATGGGTCTCTGTCTGGATAGGACCATCTGGAGAGGCCATTCAGATCCATCACCAGACCCGACAGAATATGGCAGAGCTGCAGGGCAGTGGGCAGAGGGACCTGACCCACTCCTCCGCGGAGCTCCTGGAGCTGGCGTACCACGAGGCCGCCGGCAGGTGAGGCTGGGCCTGGGGCTCTGGGAGGTGCCGGGGTGATGGAGGAACAGGCTGCCCTTGACACGTCATGTCCGGGAGACTCGGGCACATGGTGGGGCGGCAGCATCGTCCTTGGTCAGTCCCCTTCCCTGGGCCCATTGACCCAGAGAGCCTGGGGCATCTTTGCCAAAGATGTTCCCCAGGCCCTTGCTTTAGCTTCTGCTTTAATTCAAAACACGCTTTGTCAGCCGCAGACATGAGCTACTTCTGATCCTCAGTCAAGGGTGGAAGTGAACCAGGGCAGGTGGCTCCCGCGGTGTGTTCTGGGCAGTGAGTCTGTGACCTCTGTCGTTTTGGGCGTTGAGGAATCCCACTGCTGGGTTGATGCTGAAAGCAGTGGATCCCAAAAGAGTTCGAGTCACGCCTGCACTGCACATCTTTATCTTTTCAATTGGTTTCCACATTTCGTTGCACTGTTTAGATCTCACAATAACCACTGCATAAGAATTTATTTAATAGCCATGGTTGACAAATTGCAAATCATAAGATGGGTGCTGCTGACTTTCGAGTGATATTTTTGATCAAGGACTATTATATGTTTCTATATTATTAAAATTTTGCTTGATAAAATGTAAATAAGTAAAAACAATGGAGACCAGGGCCTGTGTTTACAGAAACAAGTCTTTTTGAACTGGGGTTCTAAATGTGTTGCAAGGCATCCAGAGAGAGTCAGCCTAGGAAGAAAGTCATTAAACCTTGATGTGCTCTAGCCCAGGCTATACTGGCTCTTCTGTGATGCGTTACTCTTGCAAGGAGCAACCTTTGGCCCCTTTCCAGTCATCCCGGCATCCCACGGGCTGGATGTGGGACACAAGCAGGGCGTGACCCTCTTTATCTGGTTAACGTGATACCTCTGTTGAAGCACCTCACGTCCCGCTGTGGGTATCAGCAGGGGCAGGCTTAGGATGGAGAGGGCAGGCATCTGGCATGGCGATGGGGACGCAGCTGGGGCACCAGGGTGGGGAGTCTAGAGCTGGCATGCACTCTGAATCCCGAAGCCTGGCAGCTGGGATGTGGATCTCAGTGTTTGCCAGCCCGTGTAGCCAAACGTTCAGGCCTGTTTGTGATGAAAACCCCCCAGAGGCAGGGTGAGCAGGATAAAAGAGGTGATGATCCCCGTTAAGCCAGGCGGCTGGGCTCTGTGTATTCTCTGCAGGCACAGCACTTCCCGCCATGTCCGGGAGCCAGAGGTTGAGGATGTGATGTTCCTCCTTGCTGTGGCTGCCTTTTGGCCTCCAGCGCTCATGTCCCAGCAGCAGGAAGAGAGACAGTGTGAGGCAGAGTGTGTGGCTCTGGCTGCTGGGGGGATGATGGGTCAATGGGTCTCTGTCTGGATAGGACCATCTGGAGAGGCCATTCAGATCCATCACCAGACCCGACAGAATATGGCAGAGCTGCAGGGCAGTGGGCAGAGGGACCTGACCCACTCCTCCGCGGAGCTCCTGGAGCTGGCGTACCACGAGGCCGCCGGCAGGTGAGGCTGGGCCTGGGGCTCTGGGAGGTGCCGGGGTGATGGAGGAACAGGCTGCCCTTGACACGTCATGTCCGGGAGACTCGGGCACATGGTGGGGCGGCAGCATCGTCCTTGGTCAGTCCCCTTCCCTGGGCCCATTGACCCAGAGAGCCTGGGGCATCTTTGCCAAAGATGTTCCCCAGGCCCTTGCTTTAGCTTCTGCTTTAATTCAAAACACGCTTTGTCAGCCGCAGACATGAGCTACTTCTGATCCTCAGTCAAGGGTGGAAGTGAACCAGGGCAGGTGGCTCCCGCGGTGTGTTCTGGGCAGTGAGTCTGTGACCTCTGTCGTTTTGGGCGTTGAGGAATCCCACTGCTGGGTTGATGCTGAAAGCAGTGGATCCCAAAAGAGTTCGAGTCACGCCTGCACTGCACATCTTTATCTTTTCAATTGGTTTCCACATTTCGTTGCACTGTTTAGATCTCACAATAACCACTGCATAAGAATTTATTTAATAGCCATGGTTGACAAATTGCAAATCATAAGATGGGTGCTGCTGACTTTCGAGTGATATTTTTGATCAAGGACTATTATATGTTTCTATATTATTAAAATTTTGCTTGATAAAATGTAAATAAGTAAAAACAATGGAGACCAGGGCCTGTGTTTACAGAAACAAGTCTTTTGAACTGGGGTTCTAAATGTGTTGCAAGGCATCCAGAGAGAGTCAGCCTAGGAAGAAAGTCATTAAACCTTGATGTGCTCTAGCCCAGGCTATACTGGCTCTTCTGTGATGCGTTACTCTTGCAAGGAGCAACCTTTGGCCCCTTTCCAGTCATCCCGGCATCCCACGGGCTGGATGTGGGACACAAGCAGGGCGTGACCCTCTTTATCTGGTTAACGTGATACCTCTGTTGAAGCACCTCACGTCCCGCTGTGGGTATCAGCAGGGGCAGGCTTAGGATGGAGAGGGCAGGCATCTGGCATGGCGATGGGGACGCAGCTGGGGCACCAGGGTGGGGAGTCTAGAGCTGGCATGCACTCTGAATCCCGAAGCCTGGCAGCTGGGATGTGGATCTCAGTGTTTGCCAGCCCGTGTAGCCAAACGTTCAGGCCTGTTTGTGATGAAAACCCCCCAGAGGCAGGGTGAGCAGGATAAAAGAGGTGATGATCCCCGTTAAGCCAGGCGGCTGGGCTCTGTGTATTCTCTGCAGGCACAGCACTTCCCGCCAGCCTGGCGACAGCACGTCCTTCTTGAGCTTCGCTGGGACGGAGGAACTCTCGGTCAGCCTGCTCAGTGGCAGTGGTGCAGGTAACCCGCCCAAGAGACGCTCTGAGCAGGCCCACCCCCGGGAGCGACATCAGGATGGAAAAGCAGGGCCGAGTCTATTTCAGGATCTTTTCAGCCACAATTTCGGGTGACCTATTTGGAAGCCGTGCTGTATAATGCATGGAATTATAAATGGGCCGCACATTACGTTTTTAGCTGAGAACACGTTGGTCGGGAACACATTTATCATTGGTCTATCAGTGAGTCATGACTGAGGGCTGCTTATGAGATCACTGTTGAGGGCTGCACCAGGCCTGGAAGCTTTCAATCATATGTGGAAGGGGACCCCACCGCCACTCCCATAAAAATGATCAAAGACCCAGAGGGAGCAGTGTGGTCTGAGATTAGAGGAGAGAAGGGTGGCCTTGTTGCTTAAGCAGGGGTCTCCAGCCTCTGGGACCTAATGCCCGATGGTCTGAGGTGGAGCTGATGTGATGGAAATAATGTGCACAATAAATGTAATGTGCTGAATCATCTCAAGACCGTCCCCCCCCCCAATACATGGAAAAAGTGTCTTCCACAAAACTGGTCCCTGGGGCCAAAAAGTATGAGGACCACTGGCTTACAGAAGTGGATAGGCACCTCGGATGCGAAGGGGTGGTATTTGGTCAGGAGGAGAGTTAGAAGGTGAGGGATTCTAAGTGCAGGGAGGGTGGGAGCTGTTATTGATACAGGCTTTATGCTTTTCGGAAGCGCTTGTTATCTGATCGTTCCTGTAGGGAGTAAGTCGTTAAACACATTTTACACACGTAGCAACTTAACACCCAGAGATGTGGAGGTGTTATTCTGGTCTCTCCAGCCAGCAGCCAGCTGTCCTGCTGTCTCTGTGCTGAGTCGTGTCCGACTCTCTGTGACCCCGTGGACGGTAGCCCGCCAGGCTTCTCTGTCCGTGGGATCCTCCAGGCAAGAGCACTGCAGTGGGTTGGCATGCCCTCCTCCGGGGGGTCTTCCTGACCCAGCGATCGAACTCGCCTCTCTTATGTCTCCCGCAGTGGCTACTGTTTCTGATCCCTGCACTATTCATAGAGCCTCTCAGGGGTAGGGGAACATGCGTTTAGACGGGTGGCAGATTTTGGAAAGCCTCAGAGGATAGATAGCATACCAAATGAATACGAAAAACATTAAACCTGAAAGAAACAATGAAGTTACTGTTGCCTGTCTTCGTTTCCTGTAAGTTAACTTGCCTTTCTGAAACTTGACTTGAGGAAGACAACGGAATTGAAATTTTATAAAATTAGTTAATGAAGTTTGCCTCCATTCACGGGTGGATTCAGCTGGTGATGTTTCTGGTGGCCTATGGCTAAGGCTTGGAAACTGGACTGGCAGTGAGAGAATTCCTAAAGTATTGTAATTATTTCTTTCCTATTTCTAGTCCATCTTTCCATCATTCATCTTGATGAGAAGACATGTTGAGTAAAAGTTTAGGGCAAAGCTCCTTTCCATCCCTGTGCTTGGGGGCTGGAAAGGTTACTTGGCTGCCAGGCTCTTGCAAAGCGCCTTCAGAATATGATAAAGGCAGGAGAGGAGGCCTCCCTGGCAATCCAGCGGTTAAGAATCTGCCTTGCAATGCAGTGGACGTAGGTTCGATCTGCAAAGCAGCTAAGCCCGTCCCCCACAACTAGAACACCCACAAAAATATCCCATGCAACACAACTGAGACCCTATGCAGCCAAATAAATATTAAAAGGAAAGAACTTCACACACACACAAAAAGGAATATGATAAAGGCAATGTTTCTATTGTTTTGCTAAAAGGAGCCACTTTATAGAAACCCAGAGTTTGACCTTCCCGGCTGTTCGGGGTCAAGTTGTACAAAGGAAGGCTGCTCTGGGGCTTATGGGGCCGCACTTAGCAACTTTCCTGGCAGCCTGAATTAGGAGAACTGTGGGTTCAGGCGGTAACTGCTTCAGGATTTTCCCAGGGCGGACATGGAGTGTGATTCTGGGCCTGGGGGAGGCAGCTCTCATACACCCATTGATTCCTCAGAAGATGAGTCTTGGGACCATAAAATCTGCTCTGGAGAAAAGAGGGAAGTTTCAGAGAAATCCTTATTTAATGACTGGTGTGGAAGGTTCTCTCTGTCTTTTTTTAAAACTATAACTGGTCAGAACTTTTTTGCAAAATGAGCCTCACTGAAACAGATTCTTTTTATTTTTCCATAGATGTGAATCCTCGGACCCAGAATAAGGATTCTCCAGAGGACAGTGTGTCTACCTCTCCAGACCCAAGTAAGAGGGGCCGACTGATGGAGGGAGGCGGGGGTGTGGAGTGGATAGTCAAGGCACTGAGGGGGAGCAAGAGGGAGCCCTGTTTGGGGGAGAACAGCCTGGACGTTCATGTCTCAGGTGCGGGAAGGCAGTGTGGCAAGGGAGAGTCTGCAGCTTGTCTGGTGGAAAGGGAGCGTTGGGGAGGCCACACGGAAGGGCCTGGCCTTGGCTTTGAGGTGCCTAACAGTGGCTGTGGGGAGAAGTCGGAAGGAATAAGACCTGAAGCTGTTTACATCCCTGCAGCTGAAGTGTGTGTCTGGGTTGCATTTACACTGATCATCCTTGTCTGTTGAAATAGCTGAACATCTAAATCTCAGCAATAGCAAAAGACCAGAAAAAGAAACTCTACTGCTTGATCACCGTTGCTTTACCTCTCTGTGACCAATGGATGTATGTACATCACCAAATCTTTTTTGTCCCCACTTTTAAGTCACGTAGCAATCATTTCACTAGTTCCTCAGGTCTGGCGTGCTAGTCATTTTTCATGTCAATATCAAACATATTACTGTATTGTGATTTGGATAATCATGGCTATTGGTGGCCATTTGGGTGATTTCTAGAGATGAGTCTTGGGACCATAAAATCTGCTCTGGAGAAAAGAGGGAAGTTTCAGAGAAATCCTTATTTAATGACTGGTGTGGAAGGTTCTCTCTGTCTTTTTTTAAAACTATAACTGGTCAGAACTTTTTTGCAAAATGAGCCTCACTGAAACAGATTCTTTTTATTTTTCCATAGATGTGAATCCTCGGACCCAGAATAAGGATTCTCCAGAGGACAGTGTGTCTACCTCTCCAGACCCAAGTAAGAGGGGCCGACTGATGGAGGGAGGCGGGGGTGTGGAGTGGATAGTCAAGGCACTGAGGGGGAGCAAGAGGGAGCCCTGTTTGGGGGAGAACAGCCTGGACGTTCATGTCTCAGGTGCGGGAAGGCAGTGTGGCAAGGGAGAGTCTGCAGCTTGTCTGGTGGAAAGGGAGCGTTGGGGAGGCCACACGGAAGGGCCTGGCCTTGGCTTTGAGGTGCCTAACAGTGGCTGTGGGGAGAAGTCGGAAGGAATAAGACCTGAAGCTGTTTACATCCCTGCAGCTGAAGTGTGTGTCTGGGTTGCATTTACACTGATCATCCTTGTCTGTTGAAATAGCTGAACATCTAAATCTCAGCAATAGCAAAAGACCAGAAAAAGAAACTCTACTGCTTGATCACCGTTGCTTTACCTCTCTGTGACCAATGGATGTATGTACATCACCAAATCTTTTTTGTCCCCACTTTTAAGTCACGTAGCAATCATTTCACTAGTTCCTCAGGTCTGGCGTGCTAGTCATTTTTCATGTCAATATCAAACATATTACTGTATTGTGATTTGGATAATCATGGCTATTGGTGGCCATTTGGGTGATTTCTAGTTTGTTTTTTATATGGCATATAATGCATGGTGGCATGGGTGAATTTTTTTTCTCTTGGTTCAGATCCTTGGAATATATTCCAAAGAATAGTTGGCAGATTGATTGTTTTCTAGAAAGCTGCCAGCTTGAATAGATGAGCCTGTTTCTCCTCTGCAAGCCCAGCACTGGATTTTGTCATCTGTGTTTGTCACTGCGTGGTTCTGAGCTGGAACCACCTCGGAGGCTTTGGCAGGGCCTGGAGGTACTGCAGGTGGAAAAGAGGCCACCCAGACTCTTTACCCAGGGAAACAGCAGCAGCATCCAGCTAAGAACTGGGAGCTTTTCTCGCCATGGGGTTTGAAGTCTCCATGTGTGCCCGTGGACCCCGTTTCTAAAAGGTTTTTTATAGTCCTGAGGTCAGGGAACTGGCAAGGGCCAGAACGGTGTAAGAAGGCACAGCAAGAGAGGGCCTTGTATTCCCGGCCGCCCCTGGGGCCTCCATTTGGCGCCCACCTTCTGCTGCCGATTCTAAGCGGGAAGCTCACACAAACTCACCCTCGTTTGCCGTACGGGAAACTGGGGTGCTAACCAGGATGCTGTGAACTGGGTTTGTTGTTGTTTTTTATTGAAGTGTAGTTGATTTAGAATGTTGTGCAACTCTGCTGTACATCAGAATGACTCAGTTACACACATATATACGTTCTTTTCTTTATATTCTTTTTCATCATGGCTTATTACAGGTATTCAATATAGTTCCCTGTGCTGTACATGAGGACCTGGCTGTTGATCCATTCTAAAAGTCCTAGTTCGCATCTGCTAACGCCAGACTCCCGGTCCATGCCTCTCCCTTCCCTGCTTCCCTTTCACTGTGTTTTGAGTTCTTGGGGTATTAAGGAGTTAACAAGGTCTGTATAGAGTCAGACTCATAGACTCACAGAGTGTGGTGGTGGTTGCCAGGGTCCCAGGGGAAGGTGGGCAGGGTGCGGGGGGTTGCTAGTCGATGGGTGTAAAACTTTGGTCCTCGTGAGATGAGTAAGGTGTCTGGAGGCCTGCTGCATGGCGCTGTCCCAAGTTTAAGCGTACTGAATTGTACACTTGAAAATTTGTTAAGGTGGTAGATCTTGAGTTAAGTGCTCTTACCACAATAAAATAAAATTCAGACCAACCACCAGAAATCACCCTGGGACCTGGAGTGGAGACCATGGAGTTAGGCTTGTTCCGGGTCAGGTCATCTTCCCCAAAGCCTTGTGGCTGCACGCGGGGCATGTTTCCCGCTGGGACTCAGCTCGAAAGTCTTCCTGGCCCCTGTCCCCCAGGCTCAGGCACACTGTTTTCCTGGGGGCATGTTGGTCACTTTATAGAGGAAGGATCCCAGAGCAGAGAGGCTTCTGGTCCTGTGATCTTGGGGGGATTCAGCTCGGCCAGGTGTTTAAAGGGGTCGATGATGCTGCCGCACCTGCTCAGAGGAGGGGTGTCGGGGACAGCGAGTGGAAGGCACGGGAGCCACGGGAGATGAGGCGTGTGAGGGTCTCACTGGCGACACAGAGCCTGAAGTGTGGAGTATATCTGCTTCTCATTGTTCCCTTGTATGGAGATTTGAAAAACAATGTTCACTTATTTGAGTGAAGAAGCTAACTGCCCCCCTGCGTTAACTTAGTTATTCTCAGCAAGGAATATTCTGCTCATTGGGTGGGGCACGTGTGGCCATATCTGCAGACACTGTTTTTACAACCAGGCGATGCCACTGGCATCTAGTGAGTAAGGACCGGGAGGCTGCTCACATCCTGCAGTGCCCAGGACCAGCCCCCTTGACAGAGAATTATTCTGACCAGAGTAGGTCTCCTGCCCCAGGTGGGGAAGCCCTGTTGCACCAAAGCGCAGGCGATCTCTGACCGCCCCACAAGGCTGGGCCCGCTCTGCCACGACAGCTCTCATTTCTAGATTGTTAAACTCCAGCTCCCAAGTTCCGGCCTCGTAACTCTCCCAGATGCCCTCCCTTGACTCCTCTTCCTGCCCTGATGGATCTGTGACTCACTTTTCAGCCCTGAGTTCTGCCCCCCTGTGCTGTTTGCTCCAGAATCAGCTGCACCCCCTCTTCTCCCCACCCGGCCCCTCCGCTGCCTCGGGGAGGCTCCCGGCCTGAGCCTCTCTTCCGCTCTCAGGACGTTGATTTGCTTCGATGTGTAACTCTGCCTGGCCTGCCCCTGCCGTAACCTCACTGGACTCGCGGCTGCAGCTCACGATCAGCAGAAAATGAAAAGTGTCAGCTGCGACTCCCATTTGCATGGTGGGGTCGGATAAGCACTGCGTTGTCTAACAGCCTCTGTTTCTCTCTCTTTCTCCCTCCCCCTCTCCCTTTCTCTCTCCCTCCCTTTCCTGGCAATTTGATCACCTGTCACACCGCCCTTCTCCCCCCCACGCCCCACCCACATCCCACACCTGCCTGGTGACCTCACGACCTGCCCCCCTGTTCACACGAGGCAGTTCTGACGCTGTCTGCTCCCCCTGTAGTGCCAGGCTTCTGTTGCACAGTTGGTGTGGACTGGAAGTCACTCACGACCCCCGCGTGCCTCCCCCTCACCACGGACTACTTCCCCGACCGCCAGGGCCTGCAGAATGACTACATGGAGGGCTGCTACGACCTCCTCCCAGAGGCCGACATCGACAGGTCGGTGACGCAGAGAAGGTGCCGGGCTTTTGCTTCTCCCAAGACTGGTGTGCAAACCTTCAGTCTCACACACCACTGGGGAAGGGCTCACGGGTGTGGAGCTGAGGACTGGGGACTCTGTTACGTGCTCCTGGCATGTCCTGTGCACGCCGTCTGTCTTTTCAGGAGGGACGAGGAGGGCGTGCAGATGACGGCCCAGCAGGTATTTGAGGAGTTCATCTGCCAGCGGCTCATGCAGGGCTACCAGATCATCGTGCAGCCCCGCGCACAGAAGCCCAGCCCTGCTGGCCCGCCGCCACTTAGCAGCAGCCCGCTCTACAGCCGGGGTGAGCTTCCACTGCGAACCCTAAGTTTTCTCCTCTGCTCAATTTGTGCAAACAAGTTCCTAAGATGGTAGGGAATACAGACACTTAAAGTCATTGTCTTCCAACACACATTTTTTTTAATCTAGTAATTTCATATGTTTATGTATATATATTCATATGTTTATGTATACTGATATATAACATATTAATGCATCTATATAATGGCATATTTATACAGATATTCTCTGTTGTATTGCTTACCCATTTTTTTTTCCCTTAAAAATTTTTACTTTATACAAGAATTAACATCTCTTCCGGGTTCAGACTTATCTTAAAACGCTCTTTAATCTCCAGCTCTCCTTTTAAGGAAAGGGGTATGCCTAAGTTCAGCAGTGTTCCAGCCTGGCTTGAGCAGTACCTTGGGTCCCAGGTGGCTGAGCAGGGTCAAACTGTCAAACTACAGGGTGATCATTCCCGTCCCAGAGGCCTGGATTTATTTCTTGCACAGTGCCTGACACAGTAGGTCCTCCAGTGCTACCTGAACCTGAAGTTTATGCTTGTTCTCCCTTCCTTCCCTATTGTCACTGCAGCTCGTTGCAGTTCAGTGACTTGAAGCCAAGATAGGGTCATCCGTAAGTGGCAGAGGCTAGTGAGTACAGAGACTCAGTGGTGCTGGCTGAGTTTGAGCTGGGCTCTGGAGGTCTCTCCTGAACAAGTCCAGCAGTGAGAAGTACATGTGGGGACCTAGAACCAGAGAGCGGCGGTCACTTCCCGGAGCCATCGCTGAACATCTCTTCGGCCCCTGGTTCCTCCTTGTAGCTAATGAGCACCCCACCCTGCTCCCCAGACAGCCAGAACCACACCTCAGGCCAGCTTTGGCTCCATCAAAGCTCCTCCAGTCAGAGGATCAAAGAAGCATGGACCTGTCCGTGGAGGCTTCAAGTGGTCCTTGCGTCCAGGCCCCATTGTTCACCATGAAGCGCTAGGTTCCTCTGGGTTTTTTCTAAAAGCCTCTTGTGATATGTATCACGTGATGCTGCCTTCTCATATTATAGAGTCTACTAATAACCTTTCTGATAACTTCAGCTTCATTGTACTATCTTCCAGCGTGGAAGCAACCGTGCCTTGTATGGGACAGCATGGGTCTGTGCCCTTACGATGGTGTTCAGTCATTCATTCCTTCTGCCATGCATTCATTATTTCACACACTCACTCATCATTTTACTCAGTTTATTCATTCTTTATTTCACTCATCTGCTTGTCCATTAGCTCACTCACTCATTCATTAGTTCACTCATTCTATTACGTCACTCATTCGTTCACTCACCATTCCATCAGGTCACTCTTTCCCTCATTCATTAGTATTTTGGAAGCTCCTGCTCTACAGGACAACATAACATTAATCAGACTATGAAATACAATTCATGTTATGATAAAGACCTTGAAAGAAAAATCAAAATGCTTGCCCGAGATTATTTACTATGGGGTTTGGTCTGGAGAGTCAGGGGCGACTTCTTTGAGGAGGTGATGTTTGAGCTGCGACCTGAAACCCAGGCAGGAGTTTTCAGTGTGAGAGGAGAGGAGTGGAGGGCAGAGCACGCCAGGCAGCAGGATCAGTGTGTGCAAAGGCCCTGTGGCTGGAGACCTCACGACACCTTCCGGGAGGACCACGGGCGAGCCAGCAGCGTGGGCAGAGACACCAGGAGACCCAGGCTGCATGGGCCCTGTGAAGGATTTTGTGCCGATCCTAAACACGCTGGCATGACTTCCCCTTCCGTGTTAGTGGCCCCATCGAGGCTGCCATTTCTCTGAACAGGCACTTTATAAGGTGCTACTGAAAATACAAAGGTGAACAAGACTGGGGCCCTGGCCTCCTGGAGCCTCACAAGGAGCTATATCCAGGGTAGAACTCACCTTCGGTGGGGTCTGATAGCTTTCTGAAGAAGGTGGCACTTGATGGTGACCTTAAACAATCTTTAGGAACTTGATGTTGAGAAGGCAGAGATGAGATGGAAGAGAAGGCAGAAGAAGCAACAGGAGCAGATGTTTGGAGAAGGAAATCTGAGCGAATAAATAAGTGGTTCTTTTTTTTTTTTGGCTCCACTGCATGTGGAATCTTAGTTCCCCGACCAGAAATCGAACCCACATCCTCTGCTGTGGAAGCAGCGTCTTAACCACTGAACTGCCGTGGCAGTCCCCAGTAACTGATCCTTTAAGTCTGAAACATGGTGTAGCAGAGTGGGCGTCGTGGGCTGGGTTGGTTGCCCCAGGGCCGAGGGTCTCAGGTGCCAGGTGGCAGCTTGTGCCTGAGAAGGGTGGGGCTCCATTGTAGTCAGTTAGCATCCAGCGTAGAGCTCGCCTTCACGCAGGACCAGGCATCAGGTTGCTCAGCCTCTAGTGTGTCACCCAGATGCTGCCGGTGCTCCTGCCTCCAGCCCCTGCTGGCTGTTCAGTAACAGAAAAATCTTTCACCGTCAGGACTTTTTTTTTCGACCAAGAGTATTTCTTTGCCACAAAATTGTCAAACTGAAAGTCTTGCCTCTTTCGTCTCTCCATTTCTGAATCTATGTGGAAGAGGAGCAATTGCCTTTTAAAGGAAGGACCCTCAACCAGATGGAGGAAATTCTTTTTTTTTTCCTTATTAGGCCTTGTGTCCCGGAACCGCCCGGAAGAGGAAGACCAGTACTGGCTGAGCATGGGCAGAACTTTCCACAAAGTCACACTGAAAGACAAAATGATCACAGTGACCCGCTACCTTCCCAAGTGAGTCCTGGGTGTTTAACATTTTCAGCTTCTTCCCTAGATCATGTCCACCTACCAAGTGATGTTTATAACACATACTGTCCACATACTGAATTACATGTATATTCAAACCGGGGAGATTGAGTGAGTATTTGTTGTTTTAGAGTTACTATTTTGTTTCCCAGAGTTTTTTTTTTTTTTTTTTACTTTTTATGTATTTGTTTTTGGCCCCACCGGGTCTTCACTGCTTTGCAAGGGCCGGCTGAGGCC
>SJYC01005477.1:0-80564 GCA_006408675.1 Madoqua kirkii | reverse complement strand
GCCCCCAGGCTCAGGCACACTGTTTTCCTGGGGGCATGTTGGTCACTTTATAGAGGAAGGATCCCAGAGCAGAGAGGCTTCTGGTCCTGTGATCTTGGGGGGATTCAGCTCGGCCAGGTGTTTAAAGGGGTCGATGATGCTGCCGCACCTGCTCAGAGGAGGGGTGTCGGGGACAGCGAGTGGAAGGCACGGGAGCCACGGGAGATGAGGCGTGTGAGGGTCTCACTGGTGACACAGAGCCTGAAGTGTGGAGTATATCTGCTTCTCATTGTTCCCTTGTATGGAGATTTGAAAAACAATGTTCACTTATTTGAGTGAAGAAGCTAACTGCCCCCCTGCGTTAACTTAGTTATTCTCAGCAAGGAATATTCTGCTCATTGGGTGGGGCACGTGTGGCCATATCTGCAGACACTGTTTTTACAACCAGGCGATGCCACTGGCATCTAGTGAGTAAGGACCGGGAGGCTGCTCACATCCTGCAGTGCCCAGGACCAGCCCCCTTGACAGAGAATTATTCTGACCAGAGTAGGTCTCCTGCCCCAGGTGGGGAAGCCCTGTTGCACCAAAGCGCAGGCGATCTCTGACCGCCCCACAAGGCTGGGCCCGCTCTGCCACGACAGCTCTCATTTCTAGATTGTTAAACTCCAGCTCCCAAGTTCCGGCCTCGTAACTTTCCCAGATGCCCTCCCTTGACTCCTCTTCCTGCCCTGATGGATCTGTGACTCACTTTTCAGCCCTGAGTTCTGCCCCCCTGTGCTGTTTGCTCCAGAATCAGCTGCACCCCCTCTTCTCCCCACCCGGCCCCTCCGCTGCCTCGGGGAGGCTCCCGGCCTGAGCCTCTCTTCCGCTCTCAGGACGTTGATTTGCTTCGATGTGTAACTCTGCCTGGCCTGCCCCTGCCGTAACCTCACTGGACTCGCGGCTGCAGCTCACGATCAGCAGAAAATGAAAAGTGTCAGCTGCGACTCCCATTTGCATGGTGGGGTCGGATAAGCACTGCGTTGTCTAACAGCCTCTGTTTCTCTCTCTTTCTCCCTCCCCCTCTCCCTTTCTCTCTCCCTCCCTTTCCTGGCAATTTGATCACCTGTCACACCGCCCTTCTCCCCCCCACGCCCCACCCACATCCCACACCTGCCTGGTGACCTCACGACCTGCCCCCCTGTTCACACGAGGCAGTTCTGACGCTGTCTGCTCCCCCTGTAGTGCCAGGCTTCTGTTGCACAGTTGGTGTGGACTGGAAGTCACTCACGACCCCCGCGTGCCTCCCCCTCACCACGGACTACTTCCCCGACCGCCAGGGCCTGCAGAATGACTACATGGAGGGCTGCTACGACCTCCTCCCAGAGGCCGACATCGACAGGTCGGTGACGCAGAGAAGGTGCCGGGCTTTTGCTTCTCCCAAGACTGGTGTGCAAACCTTCAGTCTCACACACCACTGGGGAAGGGCTCACGGGTGTGGAGCTGAGGACTGGGGACTCTGTCACGTGCTCCTGGCATGTCCTGTGCACGCCGTCTGTCTTTTCAGGAGGGACGAGGAGGGCGTGCAGATGACGGCCAGCAGGTATTTGAGGAGTTCATCTGCCAGCGGCTCATGCAGGGCTACCAGATCATCGTGCAGCCCCGCGCACAGAAGCCCAGCCCTGCTGGCCCGCCGCCACTTAGCAGCAGCCCGCTCTACAGCCGGGGTGAGCTTCCACTGCGAACCCTAAGTTTTCTCCTCTGCTCAATTTGTGCAAACAAGTTCCTAAGATGGTAGGGAATACAGACACTTAAAGTCATTGTCTTCCAACACACATTTTTTTTAATCTAGTAATTTCATATGTTTATGTATATATATTCATATGTTTATGTATACTGATATATAACATATTAATGCATCTATATAATGGCATATTTATACAGATATTCTCTGTTGTATTGCTTACCCATTTTTTTTTCCCTTAAAAATTTTTACTTTATACAAGAATTAACATCTCTTCCGGGTTCAGACTTATCTTAAAACGCTCTTTAATCTCCAGCTCTCCTTTTAAGGAAAGGGGTATGCCTAAGTTCAGCAGTGTTCCAGCCTGGCTTGAGCAGTACCTTGGGTCCCAGGTGGCTGAGCAGGGTCAAACTGTCAAACTACAGGGTGATCATTCCCGTCCCAGAGGCCTGGATTTATTTCTTGCACAGTGCCTGACACAGTAGGTCCTCCAGTGCTACCTGAACCTGAAGTTTATGCTTGTTCTCCCTTCCTTCCCTATTGTCACTGCAGCTCGTTGCAGTTCAGTGACTTGAAGCCAAGATAGGGTCATCCGTAAGTGGCAGAGGCTAGTGAGTACAGAGACTCAGTGGTGCTGGCTGAGTTTGAGCTGGGCTCTGGAGGTCTCTCCTGAACAAGTCCAGCAGTGAGAAGTACATGTGGGGACCTAGAACCAGAGAGCGGCGGTCACTTCCCGGAGCCATCGCTGAACATCTCTTCGGCCCCTGGTTCCTCCTTGTAGCTAATGAGCACCCCACCCTGCTCCCCAGACAGCCAGAACCACACCTCAGGCCAGCTTTGGCTCCATCAAAGCTCCTCCAGTCAGAGGATCAAAGAGCATGGACCTGTCCGTGGAGGCTTCAAGTGGTCCTTGCGTCCAGGCCCCATTGTTCACCATGAAGCGCTAGGTTCCTCTGGGTTTTTTCTAAAAGCCTCTTGTGATATGTATCACGTGATGCTGCCTTCTCATATTATAGAGTCTACTAATAACCTTTCTGATAACTTCAGCTTCATTGTACTATCTTCCAGCGTGGAAGCAACCGTGCCTTGTATGGGACAGCATGGGTCTGTGCCCTTACGATGGTGTTCAGTCATTCATTCCTTCTGCCATGCATTCATTATTTCACACACTCACTCATCATTTTACTCAGTTTATTCATTCTTTATTTCACTCATCTGCTTGTCCATTAGCTCACTCACTCATTCATTAGTTCACTCATTCTATTACGTCACTCATTCGTTCACTCACCATTCCATCAGGTCACTCTTTCCCTCATTCATTAGTATTTTGGAAGCTCCTGCTCTACAGGACAACATAACATTAATCAGACTATGAAATACAATTCATGTTATGATAAAGACCTTGAAAGAAAAATCAAAATGCTTGCCCGAGATTATTTACTATGGGGTTTGGTCTGGAGAGTCAGGGGCGACTTCTTTGAGGAGGTGATGTTTGAGCTGCGACCTGAAACCCAGGCAGGAGTTTTCAGTGTGAGAGGAGAGGAGTGGAGGGCAGAGCACGCCAGGCAGCAGGATCAGTGTGTGCAAAGGCCCTGTGGCTGGAGACCTCACGACACCTTCCGGGAGGACCACGGGCGAGCCAGCAGCGTGGGCAGAGACACCAGGAGACCCAGGCTGCATGGGCCCTGTGAAGGATTTTGTGCCGATCCTAAACACGCTGGCATGACTTCCCCTTCCGTGTTAGTGGCCCCATCGAGGCTGCCATTTCTCTGAACAGGCACTTTATAAGGTGCTACTGAAAATACAAAGGTGAACAAGACTGGGGCCCTGGCCTCCTGGAGCCTCACAAGGAGCTATATCCAGGGTAGAACTCACCTTCGGTGGGGTCTGATAGCTTTCTGAAGAAGGTGGCACTTGATGGTGACCTTAAACAATCTTTAGGAACTTGATGTTGAGAAGGCAGAGATGAGATGGAAGAGAAGGCAGAAGAAGCAACAGGAGCAGATGTTTGGAGAAGGAAATCTGAGCGAATAAATAAGTGGTTCTTTTTTTTTTTTGGCTCCACTGCATGTGGAATCTTAGTTCCCCGACCAGAAATCGAACCCACATCCTCTGCTGTGGAAGCAGCGTCTTAACCACTGAACTGCCGTGGCAGTCCCCAGTAACTGATCCTTTAAGTCTGAAACATGGTGTAGCAGAGTGGGCGTCGTGGGCTGGGTTGGTTGCCCCAGGGCCGAGGGTCTCAGGTGCCAGGTGGCAGCTTGTGCCTGAGAAGGGTGGGCTCCATTGTAGTCAGTTAGCATCCAGCGTAGAGCTCGCCTTCACGCAGGACCGGGCATCAGGTTGCTCAGCCTCTAGTGTGTCACCCAGATGCTGCCGGTGCTCCTGCCTCCAGCCCCTGCTGGCTGTTCAGTAACAGAAAAATCTTTCACCGTCAGGACTTTTTTTTTCGACCAAGAGTATTTCTTTGCCACAAAATTGTCAAACTGAAAGTCTTGCCTCTTTCGTCTCTCCATTTCTGAATCTATGTGGAAGAGGAGCAATTGCCTTTTAAAGGAAGGACCCTCAACCAGATGGAGGAAATTCTTTTTTTTTTCCTTATTAGGCCTTGTGTCCCGGAACCGCCCGGAAGAGGAAGACCAGTACTGGCTGAGCATGGGCAGAACTTTCCACAAAGTCACACTGAAAGACAAAATGATCACAGTGACCCGCTACCTTCCCAAGTGAGTCCTGGGTGTTTAACATTTTCAGCTTCTTCCCTAGATCATGTCCACCTACCAAGTGATGTTTATAACACATACTGTCCACATACTGAATTACATGTATATTCAAACCGGGGAGATTGAGTGAGTATTTGTTGTTTTAGAGTTACTATTTTGTTTCCCAGAGTTTTTTTTTTTTTTTTTTACTTTTTATGTATTTGTTTTTGGCCCCACCGGGTCTTCACTGCTTTGCAAGGGCCGGCTGAGGCCGGCGGGGGCTGGGCTGGCGTCTGGGCTAGTTGCTGTGTGTTCGCTTCTCATGGCAGTGACTTCTTTTGTTGCAGAGCACACGCTCTAGGTGCTTGGGCCCCAGTAGTTGGGGCGCATGGGCTTAGTTGCTCTGCTGCATGTGGAACCTTCCTGGACCAGGGATCTAACCAGTGTCCCCTGCAATGGCAGGCGGATTCCTATCCACTGCACCACCAGGAAAGTCTGCTTTCCAGGGTTGTGTTTGATGGTTGCAGCACACCTATTTCTGAAAGGGATTTGATTCAGTGTTTAGCATGAGTCTAAACATTCCAATTAGAGACAAAGAATACGACAGAAGAATAAGAAGGTTTCAGTTTAGTTACTCAGTCGTCCAACTCTTGCAACCCATAGACTGCAGCACACCAGGCTTCCCTGTCCATCACCAACTCCCGGAGTTTACTCAAATTCATGTCCATTGAGTCGGAGATGCCATCTAACCATCTCATCCTCTGTTGTCCCCTTCTTCTCCTGCCTTCATTCTTTCCCAGCATCAAGGTCTTTCCAAGGAGTCAGTTCTTTGAATCAGTGGCCAAAGTATTGAAGTTTCAGCTTCAACATCAGTCCTTCCAATGAATTCAGGCTGATTTCCTTTAGGATGGACTGGTTTGATCTCCTTGCAGTCCAAGAGACTCTCAAGAGTCTTCTCCAACACCACACTTCAAAAGCATCAATTCTTCAGCACTCAGCTTTCTTTATAGTCCAACTCTCATATTCATACATGACTACTGGAAAAACCATAGCTTGACTAGACGGACTTTTGTCAGCAAAGTAATGTCTCTGCTTTTTAATATACTGTCTAGGTTGGTCATAGCTTTTCTTCCAAGGAGAAAACTTCTTTTAATTTCATGGCTACAGTCACTATTCTGCAGTGATTTTGGAGTCCAAAAAAATAAAGTCTCTTGCTGTTTCCATTGTTTCCCCATCTACTTGCTGTGAAGTTATGGGACTGGATGCCATTCGTTTCCTGAACGTTGAATTTTAAGCCAGCTTTTTCACTCTCCTCTTTCTCTTTCATCAAGAGGCTCTTTAGCTCCTCTTCACTTTCTGCCATAAGGGTGGTGTCATCTGCGTATCTGAGGTTATTGATATTTCTTGATTCCAGCTTGTGCTTCATCCAGCCTGGCGCTTTTCATGATGTACTCTGCATATAAGTTAAGTACGCAGGGTGACAGTATACAGCCTTGACATACTCCTTTCCCAATTTGGAACCAGTCTATTGTTCCATGTCCAATTCTGTCTGTTGCTTCTTGACTTGCATGCAGATTTCTCAGGAGGCAGATCAGGTGGTCTGGTATTCCCATCTGTTGAAGAATTTTCTGCAGTTTGTTGTGATCTACACAGTCAAAGGCTTTGTCATAATCAATACAGCAGAAGTAGGTGATTTTCTGGTTTAGAAACTGAGAGATCTCCATTACTGGTCCCCTGAGATGAGTCGGTTACTGTGGCTGGACGCCAAGTACACTGAGAAAGGAAAGGTGCAGAAGAGCTGGCGGATGTCCTTGTTTGGCCCTTTGTCTTTCAGGTACCCGTACGAGTCTGCCCAGATCCACTACACCTACAGCCTCTGCCCCTCCCACTCCGACTCAGAGTTCGTCTCCTGTTGGGTGGAATTCTCACACGAGCGACTGGAGGAGTACAAGTGGAATTACTTAGATCAGTACATCTGCTCTGCTGGCTCCGAGGACTTCAGGTCAGAGAGCCC
Source organism: Madoqua kirkii (assembly GCA_006408675.1). NCBI lineage: Eukaryota > Metazoa > Chordata > Mammalia > Artiodactyla > Bovidae > Madoqua > Madoqua kirkii. The sequence goes on along the minus strand of SJYC01005477.1, from coordinate 74,149 downwards.
GCGTTGGCTTCCTGCCATCGTGGCCTGCCACATGTCTGTAATTTAATGCCTCTGTCCTTCCTCCTGATTGTAAAATGAGGACATTTTTAGGAAAAAAAAAAATGGAGGAAAAAACACATCTGGATTGGGTTAAAAACTCAGTGATGAGATGGATGGGGATGGTCACACAGCAGTGTGGATGTACTGAGTGCCACCGAATGTGCCCTTGAAGGTCATTATAATGGTAAATGTTGTTACATGTATTTTACCACATGGAACAGCAAACAGCAGAAAAACCCTGGTGAACATGTGCCCTTTGGTGGGATGTCTGTGCTCTTCACATCTTCCTGACTGCTTGTAACTTTTTTTTTAATTGAGGTATAGCAGATTTATAATGTCATCTTAATTTCTGCTATACAGCAGAGTGGTTCAGTTATATATGTACTTTCTTTTTTTAATATTCTTTTCCATTGTGGTTTATCCTGTGAAAGTGAAAGTGTAGTCACTGAGTTGTGTCCGACTCTCTGCAACCCTTGGACTGTAGCCCACCAGGCTCCTAGAATGCTGGAGAAAGTTGCCATTCCTTTCTCCAGGGGATCTTCCCCACCCAGGAGTTAAACCTGGGTCGCGGTATTGCAGACAGATTCTTTACCATCTGAGCGCCAGAGGAGCGCCCCCTCCATGGTTTATCCTGGGGTTTTAAGTCTTTTTTCAGCTTTATTGAGGTGTAATCGACAAAAGCGGTATATATGTAAGGTGTACAGTGTGACGGTTTCGTGTCAGTGTCCATTTCTTTCTCTCTTTTAATTGGAGTATAGTTGGTTCACAGTGCGGTGTTGTTTCAGGTGTCCAGAAGAGTGAGTGGGCTGCACACACACACATGTCTGCGCTTTTTCAGGCTCTTGCCTCACATAGATGGCCACAAAGTCCTGGGGGGACCCCTGGCTGCACAGCAGGCGCCCACTCGGCGTCTGTCGTATTATATGTGGTGCTTTGGTCTGTCAGTCGTGCCTGCCTCTTCGCGACCCCGTGGTCTGCAGCCCGCCAGGCTCCTCTGTCTGTGGGATTTCCCAGGCAAGAATACTGGAGTGGGTTGCCATTTCCTTTTCCAGGGGAGAGTCCTGGCCCAGGGATCAAACCCGGTTCTCCTGCATTACAGGCAGATTCTTTACCAGCTGAGCCACCAGGGAAGCCCTATTTAGCTGCAGTCCTTGGGGTCGCTAAGAGGCAGGCACGACTGAGCAACTTCACTTTCACTTTTCACTTTCGTGCATTGGAGAAGGAAACGGCGCCCCACTCCAGTGTTCTTGCCTGGAGAATCCCAGGAACGGGGGAGCCTGGTGGGCTGCCGTCTGTGGGGTCGCACAGAGTCGGACACGACTGAAGCGACTCAGCAGCAGCAGCAGCAGCAGCAGCAGCAGCAGCAGCAGCAGCAGCAGCGTGTATATGTCGACCTCAATCTCCCAGTTTGTTTCTCCCCATTCTCTTTACTCCTTGGTAACTGGTTAAGTTTGTTTTCTACGTCTGTGATTCAATTTCTGTTTTGCTCATTTGTGCCATTCTTTCAGATTGCACATTTAAGTGATATCATATGATATTTGCCCTTCTCTGACTTACTCCACTCATTGTGATAATATCTAAGTCCATCCATGTCGGAGTAATGGCAGTATTTTTTTTTTTAATTGGAGGCTAATTACTTTACAATATTGTGGGTTTTGCCATATATTCACATGACTCAGCCATGGGTGTACATATGTTCCCCATCCTGAATCCCACTCCCACCTCCCTCCCCACCCCATCCCTCAAGGTCATCCCAGTGCATCAGCCTTGAATGCCCTGCTTCCTGAGTTGAACCTGGACTGGTGATCTGTTTCACATATGATAATGTACATGTTTCAGAGCTATTCTCTCAAATTATCCCACCCTATCCCATGGATAGAGGAGCCTGGTAGGCTGCAGTCCATGGGGGTCACTGAGGGTCAGACACGACTGAGCGACTTCACTTTCACTTTTCACTTTCACGAATTGGAGAAGGAAATGGCAACCCACTCCAGTGTCCTTGCCTGGAGAATCCCAGGGACGGGGTAGCCTGGTGGGCTGCCGTCTCGGGTTGCACAGAGTTGGACATGGCTGAAGCAACTTAGCAGCAGCAGCAGTAGCAGCAGCAGCAGCCTTCTCCCAGAGTCCAAAAGACTGTTCTACACATCTCTGTCTCTTTTGCTGTCTCACATACAGGGTCATTGTTACCATCTTTCTAAATTCCATATATATGCATTAGTATACGGTATTTGTGTTTTTCTTTCTGACTTACTTCACTCTGTGTAATAGGCTCCGGTTTCCTCCACCTCATTAGAACTGATTCAAATGCACTCTTTTTAATGGCTGAGTAATATTCCATCGTGTATCTGTGCCTCCGCTTTTTAATCCATTCCTCTGCTGGTGGACATCTGGGTTGCTTCCCTGTCCTGGCTAGTATTTCATTCTCTTTTATGATCACAGGCTACTGAATATGGTTCTCTGTGCTGTGCAGTAGGACCTTCTTGTATGTGCATTCTCTACATAAAAAGCTTTCTGATGTCTTGTTTTTAACGTTTCGTTTTTCTGTGTGATGTATGATTGTGATGATAAAAGGCCGCCATGACAGTGGGCCTGGGTGCACAGACGCATTCCAGCGTCTCTGGGGTAGAAGGGAAGAGCAGCCTTGGAGGTCTTCCCTTGGAGCCTGCAACCTCAGATGGGCACGTGCTCCCAGGCAGAAGACCCTCCACACCCCACTCTGGAGGTGGCGGTGTGTGTGGGGGTGCCCAGATGGATGCACCTCGCTGGAGGTGCTTCTATCGCCGGCTTGGCCGCGCCTCCCCCGGCTTGGCCTCACCTCCGTCTCTCTTCGTCTCTCTTCCCACCACGTCCCTCCGCAGCCTAATCGAGTCCCTGAAGTTCTGGAGGACACGCTTTCTGCTGCTGCCGGCCTGCGTCACCGCCACCAAGCGCATCACGGAGGGAGAGGCCCACTGCGACATCTACGGGGACCGGCCGCGGGCCGACGAGGAGGAGTGGCAGCTCCTGGACGGCTTATCCGCTTCGTGGAGGGCCTGAACCGCATCCGCCGGCGGCACCGCTCGGACCGCATGATGCGGGTGAGGCCCCGGGCCCTCGCGGGCTGCACCGGGTGTGGGCTGCAGGGACCGCCCCTCCCGCGCCAGCGGCCCCTCCCTGGCCAGTTCCTTACCCCACAGCCGCCCAGGGGTTATCTTCAGTCCAGCAGAGTGGGGTCTCCCTCAGTGCGCGGTGAAGTGGTTCGGGGTGGGGGAAGCGGGGGAATGCCCCCACCCGAAGACAAAGCCCTGCATGAGCTCCCTGCGGGGGTCCAGCGCCAGACACAGCTGCCTGTGTGCCCTGGTGCCGGGCTGCTCAACAGCAGCCATGTCCCTCCAGGCACTTGTAGAGTTTTCCCGCACCTTTGGGCCTCCTTGCAGTGACTCACTCCCCAGTGAGGATGCTGAGGCTGGTCGGGGTGATGGGAGGATGTGTCTGAGGACACCCAGCTAACAGAGGGCTGATCTGGGACGATTTGCCCATGTGCACGCCTGTGTCCCTATGCACACAGGTCTCTGGGTTTTATAAATGTGTAGCTTCATGTCAGCGCCGTCACTGCCACGGTCGGGACGCAGAAGAGTTCCATCACTCCAAGGAGAGCTCTCCAGCACCTTTAGGGTCACTGTCCCTCCATCTCGAGCGCTGGTGGACACTGGTCTGTTCTCCGTCACTCTGCAGCTGTCTTTTCCAAATACCCTATAAATGGAATCATACAGCACGGAATCTTTCCAGCCTGCCTTCTTCCCCTCAGCATAACACCTTTGGGATCCATCTAACTCGTCGCTCGACTCCACAGTTCATCCTTTTCCATTGCTAAGCAGTGCTCCATCATCAGTCGTGCTTTTACTTTTTGTTTTTAACCTCAAGTTCAGCTGTCTTCTGTGCACAGCATCATTTCCAGGAGAGCTGTGTAGTGGAAAGAGCCTTGGTTTTGGAGTCAGTGAACTGGACATGGAACAACAGACTGGTTCCAAATAGGAAAAGGAGTGCATCAAGGCTGTATATTGTCACCCTGCTTATTTAACTTATATGCAGAGCACATCATGAGAAACACTGGAGGAAACACAAGCTGAAATCAGGATTGCCAGGAGAAATATCAATAACCTCAGATATGCAGATGACACCACCCTTATGGCAGAAAGTGAAGAAGAACTAAAAAGCCTCTTGATGAAAGTGAAAGAGGAGAGTGAAGAAGTTGGCTTAAAGCTCAACATTCAGAAAACGAAGATCATGGCATCCGGTCCCATCACTTCATGGGAAATAGATGGGGAAACAGTGGAAACAGTAACTGACTTTATTTTTCTGGGCTCCAAAATCACTGAAGATGGTGACTGCAGCCATGAAATTAAAAGACACTTACTCCTTGGAAGGAAAGTTATGACCAACCTAGAGAGCATATTCAAAAGTGAGACATTACTTTGCCAACAAAGGTCCATCTAGTCAAGGCTATGGTTTTTCCTGTGGTCATGTATGGATGTGAGAGTTGGACTATAAAGGAAGCTGAGTGCTGAAGAACTGATGCTTTTGAACTGTGTTGTTGGAGAAGATTCTTGAGAGAGAGTGCCTTGAACTGCAAGGAGATCCAACCAGTCCATCCTAAAGGAGATCAGTCCTGGGTGTTCTTTGGTAGGACTGATGCTGAAGCTGAAGCTCCAATACTTTGGCCACCTCATGTGAAGAGCTGACTCATTGGAAAAGACCCTGATGCTGGGAAAGATTGAGGGCAGGAGTAGAAGGGGACGACAGAAGATGAAATGGTTAGATGGCATCACTGACTCGATGGACATGGGTTTGGGTGAACTCCGGGAGTTGGTGATGGACAGGGAGGCCTGGCGTGCTGCAGTTCACGGGGTCGCAGAGTCGGACAGGACTGAACAGGGTCGCAGTCGGACAGGACTGAGCGACTGAACTGAGCGACTGAACTAAACTGAACTTCACTTTTCTGAGACTTAGTTTCTTTTTCCGTAATGTAGACGTTACATTGTTTACTTCCTCAAACTGTGATAAGAGTAAAATGTAAGTAAACTGCCTCAAGGAGGCAGTTTGTTTGGAGCCTGGCAGCTGCTTGGGACTTTGGGTTTGAGTAAAAAGCCGTTTCCTGGCATTTCCGGCTCCTGGGTCTCATCCTTCTGGACTGGACTGACGGGTTCCCAGAAGCTGAGGCACAGCGGACACAGCAGCGTCTGATGGCCTGTCTCCTTCTCTCTGCTCTAGAAAGGGGCTGCCATGAAAGGCTTGCAGATGGCCGGGCCCATCCCCACGCACGCCCTCGAGTCGGCCGGACCCCCAGTTGGGAAGAAGGGAACCTCAGCTCTGTCTGCCCTGCTGGAGATGGAGGCCAGTCAGAAGTAAGTGCCCGGTGGAGGGAGACACCTCCACACCCCGCAGGCCCGAGCGCGGTGAAATGTTGGTGCTGTCTGCCAAGGAGCCAGTAATTGACAAAAGACAGGAGGTGAAAAGAAAGGTTCATACATGGTAAGTGTTGAATGTCATGAAATAGGCCAGCATTTATAAACTTGAAGTCTGGAGCTTGATTTGAAATACAGGTACAGTTAGTTGGGTCCACAATGTTTGTTTTTTGTTGTTGTTGTTAGTGGGTTGATTTTTTTGTTTGTCTTTATTTTTAATAGACTTTTCTGGTTTTAATTCAGTTTTAGGTTCAAGGCACAACTGAGCAGAAGGTACAGAGGGGTCCCATATACAGCCTTCCCCACACAGCATCCACGTCCCTCACTGAGCAGCCCATTGGGTGCCACAGATGGGCCCAGAGCACCCCGTTTATCTACACTGAGCTTCACTCTTGGTGTCGCACACTCTGCGGGTGTGGTGGTGGTTTAGTCTGGTCGTAATTCATGTCTGATTCTTTGCAATCCCATGGACTGGAGCCCACCAGGCTCCTCTGTCCATGGGTGTAGATAAACTTGAAATGACACATAGCCATCATTAAAGAGTAGTTTCTCTACCCAAAAAACACAGAATATTTTTAGAATATTTGATTCAATTTTTGTTTGTTTGTTTGTCTGTTTGAAGAGTTCATATAAAAATCTTGACTTCTGGGGCCTGGAGGTCCAGTGATTAAAACTTTGTGCCCCCACTGCAAGCGGCAGGGACTCAGTCCCTGATTGGGAAACTAAGATCACACGTGCTGCACAGCCAAAATAGAGAAATAAGTAAATAGTAAAAAAACAAACAAACAAAAAAAACACCTTAAAAAAACCCTTAATCTCTTAGTGAATTCTGTATGAAAAAATAGATAACATATACCTGCATGGTTATATGAAAAATATAGACAGTGTCATACAAAGGTATGTCACATATAAAATGTAATATTTGCTTTGCTTGAGCCAGTGGAGACTCAGCACTGGGTCCCCATCCAGGCCTGGCCATGGGGGATGGGCTGGCACTCTAGGCGGGCTTGTGCCCTGGTTCGCTGTGGGGCCAGCACATCCTCTGTGCTTGCACTTGACTTGGTCCCCCAGTCCGCCACCTGACCAGCTTCTCTAGGCATTAGAGTGTGTGGTCCCTTCATGAAGAGCAAGCGCTGCAGCTCTCAGGACCCCAGAGGGATCCCATCTTTCTTTGGGATGTGGGATTTAAGATGTCTTTGTAGGAAGGGAGGCGGGGAGGTGGGACTTGGGGAAAAGGAGAGAACATTGCCACAAGCCTTAACCCCGCCCCCTCCACGCTTCCAGCCAGATTAAGTCCCCTCTGAGCTCCCCAGCATCTGTCCGGTGGGCTGGGGGTTTCTGAGCTGTGCCTGCAGGATCCCACAGATGTTGAGCTTTCAGAAGGTAATATGAGTGAGCTGGTGGCCCAGTGGGAGATACAGTTGCAAAGACAGCGTGGGAAGTCAGACTCCAAGCTGTTCTGACATGTTCCCATAGCAAGAGCGGCCGTTTGAAAGTTTCTTTATTTTAATGTAAAATTTCAAACATTAAAAAAAAAAACCTAGATTCACATAATAAATCCCCATTTACCCATCACCCAGCTTTAATGATTGTTGACTCAGGGTCTTGTTTCATTTATATCCCACTTCTCTTCCTTTTTATTTCTTATAAAACCCCAGACATCTCATCTCTTCTTCTATAAGATTTCAGTGTGCATCTCTGAAAGATAAGTACTCTTAAAGGTGTAATATCATAATTCACCTAAGAAGTCGCAGCAGTTCCTTAATATTGTGAAATATTCATGCAGCCTCTTTGGCAGAAGTGGTGTTTTCAGAGATGGGTCCTGCATATGGGAAGGCCTGGTGGATGGGCTCAGGAGGCAGAGGCCTCACTGGTCCAGGTGAGGCAACAGGCTGGAGGCGAGGATGGGGTAGAGAGAAAGGGATGCAGCGGGGAGGGAAGAGAGTGGCCCGGGTGATGGTGGCGGGGGAGCGGGGGGTCGGGCAGATGACAGGCAGAGCTGGGCAGAGTCAGGCCCGTGACTGAGGGCTGGGGCCTCCAGAAAATCTGACCCAGGAAAGACCCCACAACTCTGCCTGCAGGTTGTTCCTCAGCTACTCGCAGACCTTTCCCGCTGGAAAAAAAGAACAAGGAACATATGTTGCTGGGAGGGGTGTGAAGCTGGGGGTGGGGGAATCTTATTTTAATGTGTCAGTGAGTCATTGTTCCGAGCGCTCCATGGAGCCTCTTTCTGCTCAGATGGAAAGAGGAGGGATGTCTTGGGGTGACAGCGTCCCCTAATGTGTGGGAGGCACTAAGCTGACCCCACAGCAGGAGGCAGAACAGGGCGCCCCGAAATGTATTTTCCCCCAGATGGCTGCTCCCAGGCGACGTGGTGCCTCTTCTCAGAGCTGGAGGCCGAGCAGAGGGAGCCAGGCCTTTATGTAATATTTGCTCTCGTGGCGTTTTTTACCTTGTGCTTTTCTTTATTTTTCGCTACACCAAGCAGATCCAGTTTTATTCTGGAAAACTGTTGTAGCAGTATGAAGAGGGGCTTTAGAAGTTTCACCTGTAGTCCTGCCATCTTAGCACGTGTATCGGTTTCCTCCGGCTCCCCTGAGTCTTTGCCTGGAGGCGCTCACGTGGCGCCAGGCTCTCGTGGGAGGCAGGGGCCACGGGAGAAGGGCTGTGGGCAGCCTGGGCTCCGTGGCTTCTGTCTGATGGAGAGAAACTGACATCAGGGAGTCAGAGCAGGGCACGAGCCCACGTGGCCGTCGTCATAGCCTCCGGGAAGAAGGCAGTGGCCCCATGCGTGTCTCCTGTGTGGGCGTGCACAGCATAGTAGTGTTTTTGGTGGTGTCCCCTCCCCTGAGCTGAGGAGCCTCCAAGGGTAAGGATAGGTCCTAGGTGTCTCTGAATCCCCCACCCCTGGTCCATAGGTCAGCATATAGATGGCAGCTCAGTGCACAAGGGTTGCACGCGCATCAGACGAAGGAACCCTGGGGCACAGCCAGGGAAATGGCCTCGGCTCCTAAGAAGCATAGGAGGCCATCCCGGTGTGTGTATGTGGCGAGGCCCAGAGGAACATGTCATGATGTGATGCAGAGACGGCATGACGTACGGGGCTCAGGCAGAGTTGAACTTCTTGTATATGAATCACCCCCCCTCAGAGTAGCCAAGCGATTGGTGTGGAGAGGTGTCTGTCTCTCCAGTATTCAAGCTGATGGGTCCAGAGGGAGCGCGCGAACGTTACCACGTGTGGGCTCCTGTGCGCTTACGGATCTAGCAGAGGTCACCAGTGACCGCTTGCGTCACCAGACACCGAGGCCTCCAAATGGAAGCACACAGCATACTTGAGGAGTTCCTGTCCATCGAGCCTGAATATGCTCGAACCTCTAGATGCAATTTCGAGTTCTCAGGAAGTGCTGGGCGCAGAGGAGCGGGGTAAACAATAAAGGGATGTGATGAGCACATCCAGATGGTAAATTTACAAGACCAGTGAGCTCCTTTCTCCCACAGATAAATTGCAGGATATGGAGAGATGAAAAGAGCTTCCGGCTCAAAGGATGCTCGAGAGACATGACTGACTGCAGCATAGGGACCTTAACTGCATCCAGCAAACGCTGTAAAAAGCTTTTTTGGAAACAATTAGAGAAATAATGATATTAGAAAATTTTTAAAAATTTAAGTGTGTTGAAGGGATTGTTATTCTTTTATTTTCTTTTAGAGATGCAATACACACTGAGTGTTTATACATGAAGGAATAGCAGATGTGGGTTTTGCTTCCAAATAATCGGGGTGGGTAGGTATAGATGGGACAAGATTGGCTCCATCATAAATGATCCTGGGGTCCAGGTAGATCATGGGTTTGATTACATTATCCTGTATTTTCATGAGTTTGAAAATTTTCCATGATAAAAACCAAAAAGAGAGAGTATAACAGGTTACTATGGAAACCAGCTTTTAATCTCCGATATGAGTTCACCTCCCCATCAGTAACAGATGTGTCAGAATTTAAGATGAGAGAAAGGTCACGAATTGGTTTCCTGGGGGAGGAAGGGGGCAGAGGACCAAGGGAGAGGCCCGCTGCAGGCAAGCCCGCTGACGCCTCCGGTCTCTCCCTGGAAGTGAGCCGAGCTGGACCAGGGTCGGGTGTTTATACCCTCTGGTGATGGTTCATTATCCCCAGGCAGCCTGGGGAGGGGCATAGGCCCCACTGGAGGGCTGCTGGGGGGCCGCCGGGCGACACGGCAGCTCCCAGCTCCCGATACAGTGCGGCCACGGGAGGCTCTGGGCCTCAGTGCCCACCGCGAGTAGGGTGTGTCACAGTAACAACCGAGCATTTAAGACTAGGATGTGAGCCTCCTGGAACTTACCAAATAGAGTCAGTGATACAATAAAAGTCTAATTGGGGACTCGTTTGACTTACAGTTTGTTATTGTTTAGTCATTAAGTCATGTCTGATTCTTTTTGTGACCCCATGGACTGACCCATCGCCAACTCAATGGACATGAGTTTGCGTAAACTCCGGGAGTTGGTGATGGACAGAGAGGCCTGGCGTACTGCAGTCCATGGGGTCGCAGAGTCGAACATGACTGAGCGGCCGAACTGAACTGAACTGAATGGACTGTAGCCTACTAGGCCCCCTGTCTGTGGGATTCTCCAGGCAAGAATACTGGAGTGGGAAGCCATTCTCTTCTCCAGGGGATCCTCCCAACCCAGGGATCAAACCTAGATCTCCCACACTGGCAGGTGGATTCCTTACCACTGAGCCACCTGGGAAGCCCTAAGTTACAATGACTCATGGTTTATTTTAGTACGGAAAAGAAATTAGAAATATAAATGTGAAAGTAGGCATTTATGGACTCCAGAACCAAGATGGGAGGTGACGTCATGAGAAAACCATAGTTGTCTTGTGGCCGAGATAATGCCTGTTATGTGCGTGGCTTTTTTTTAGGCGGTGGGGAGGGATTAAGTGTGTGCATTTGCAAGATTAACAAATCTTCGAAATGTAGAGTTGACATGGTCCACCCTGTTAAGTTGCGCTGAACAGTAACAGAGCCCTAATTTTCAGCGTGCTTCTGGTGGTCTGTTTAATAAAAACTGAGGAAAAGCTCTGTCCCAGAGTTGAAAGCATGGTGTTCGCAGATGGAGTGACTCAAACCCTGTCACTTGCCTTTTCAAAGGAAGATGTAAACCCTAAGCTGTGCCAGGACACTTTCATTTACTCATTTATTTTTGGCTGCACTGTGTGACATGCAGGATCTTAGTTCTTCCACGAGGGATTGAACCCACATCCTCTGCATCTTAACCACTGGACCACCAAGATGCTTTTAAAATTGAGCCGTTTTCTGATTTTCGGTGGCAGCTGGCAGTCATTCAGGACAGTGAATGAAATTAAGGGACACAGGGTCTGAGGAGAAACAAAGGGAAAAGCGTGTTTCAGAGATGACGGCCACAGAGCAGCCTTCGGCTTGCCATGGCCGACGCTGGCCCTTCCCCAGCCTCTGAGCAGAGCTGCCTGTGTGTTTCCCCCTCTCAGGTGCCTGGGAGAGCAGCAGACAGCGGCCCACGGGGTCAAGAGCTCCGCCCCGCCAGCCGAGAGCGGCGCTGTGGCCATGACCCCCACCTACGTGGACAGCCCGAGAAAGGTAAAGGAGCCCCCTGGTGGGCAGGACCAGCGTGTGCACTCGGGACCAGCGTGTGCACTCAGGGGGCAGCGTGTGCACTCGGGGCCGGCGTGTGCACTCAGCGGGCAGCGTGTGCACTCGGGGCCTCACCATGGAAGGTGGCGCACAGCCCTCGGAGCCAGATCCAAGTGTTCTGAGGAGTTGGTGAACCCTTGGCAGCATCACTGTGTTGATGGCGGGACTTGTAAGGAAGCTGACTACCTGAGGAAAGCGGGTGTATTAGTCAGGGTAACTGGGTCAGTCAAGACTGAAGGTCTGGCTTGAGCTGTACGCTGGCCTCTGCCTTCCCTTCAGCTCCAGATGTGTATAAGAGACAGCTTGTGCCCTGGTTCGCTGTGGGGCCAGCACATCCTCTGTGCTTGCACTTGACTTGGTCCCCCAGTCCGCCACCTGACCAGCTTCTCTAGGCATTAGAGTGTGTGGTCCCTTCATGAAGAGCAAGCGCTGCAGCTCTCAGGACCCCAGAGGGATCCCATCTTTCTTTGGGATGTGGGATTTAAGATGTCTTTGTAGGAAGGGAGGCGGGGAGGTGGGACTTGGGGAAAAGGAGAGAACATTGCCACAAGCCTTAACCCCGCCCCCTCCACCCTTCCAGCCAGATTAAGTCCCCTCTGAGCTCCCCAGCATCTGTCCGGTGGGCTGGGGGTTTCTGAGCTGTGCCTGCAGGATCCCACAGATGTTGAGCTTTCAGAAGGTAATATGAGTGAGCTGGTGGCCCAGTGGGAGATACAGTTGCAAAGACAGCGTGGGAAGTTAGACTCCAAGCTGTTCTGACATGTTCCCATAGCAAGAGCGGCCGTTTGAAAGTTTCTTTATTTTAATGTAAAATTTCAAACATTAAAAAAAAACACCTAGATTCACATAATAAATCCCCATTTACCCATCAAAAGACTCCACAGGGCAGGCTTGTCCTGCCCTCGAAGACCAGTAGGTACGACTCTGTCAGCTCCTTCTCCCCAGAATTCAGAACCTGAGAGCGTTCTCACGTGATCACACGTTCCCTCATCTGGTTTCTCTCAGTTAGAGATGAAGCAGATTCAATAGATTTTTTTTATTTTTCAACACTGTGGCCAACTTATATATCCATCTGCCTATTTATTTATTTTTCTCCCACATCATGAAGATTTCCCCATCTCATTATTTCTCCAAAGCATGATTTAAAAAAAAATAACTATATAATAATTCATCATGTGACTAGACCTTCATATGTTGAAAACAACATGTATGTGGTTTCTGATTTTTAAAAATAGTTTTTGGTAAGCATTCCATAAGGTTTTTATAATTATTCTGCTGTGTATCACAATTTCAAATAACGCTGCAACAGCCTTGCACACAATTATTTGATCACATCTCTGATTATTTCTTCAGGATAAGTTCCTAGAATTAGATGACTAGGACGGAGGGATTAAAATCTCGAGAAAAGTAGCAGCCGAGGCTGCAGGCAACTTGGGGAATTCATAGATCTGGGACGGCAAACCTTAAGAAATGTTTTGGTCTTTGTGGGCTGAGAGGCAGGACCCAGGTTATTGTGTGGACTCTTCCTCCACCATTTAAAATTTGAAAAGCTCTCAACTCAAAGACTGAAACAGCCAGGGGACCACATTTTCTTGTAGGCTGTTCTGCAAGCCCAGCTCTAAGACAGTGGCTCCGGGTCCAGGCCCCAGTGTAGTCTGTGCGTCAGGAACGACCCGTTGGTGAAGGAAGTCTTTTCATCTGCCCTCACGGGTGCCTCACGTCAGCATCTCCGCTTCTGTGTGTTCTGGCAGAGGAGGGGCGCAAATAGAGCACAGGGACTCTCAAACGCCTGTGTGCTGTCCACAGGATTAGAAGCCGGGCGGGGCCCGTGCTGAGAAGTGAGAGGTTACAGAGCCGCAAGGGTTAGGGTTAACATACGCAGTGACCAGACAGGAGACTGTCCGCGGCACTCCCCTCATCATCCGGCAGACAGTGACGTCCACGCAGGTGGCCATGGGTCTGCTGGGTGAGATTTCCGAGTGGTCTGGGGGAGGCAGAGGGGTCAGGAGACGGCCCGCCACTGTCTCCAGGGAGACTCCTACATGTCAGGACGTGTGGAGGGTACCCGCGCGCGTGTTTCCGCGGCTTGTTACAGGAGCTTGTCGTGGCTGATGGGCCAGGACGGTAGTCCTGGTAAAACAGACAGTGAAACACTTCAGTGATTCTCCTTTTAGAATTAAAGAAAAGTTGTGGGCAAGCATAGACCTTCAGGTATATGGAGTGCTATTTCCAAATTTCAGTGATGACATAAAAAGTGCAAGGGACAAGAGGATATGTCTTGACCTTAAGAAGGAAGGAGGGAGGGAGCTGTGATTGGAAAAGTTCTCTCTGCCGTCTATGTTTCAAGTCCACGGCAGCCTGAACCCCGCAGGGATGGCGGGGAGGCCGCTCCAGGAGCCTCTCCTGGCGAACACACACGTGTCTCACAGTATAAATGTCTCAGCGGCTTCGTGGCGTCATTACACAACCAGTAGAGAAGGTACTGCTGCTTCTGTGTCCCTGGTTCGCTTGGAAAATTTAGCAAGAACTTTTCCTGCACTGAATCCTCTTCTCCCATCTGCTGCCGTGTTTAGTAACAGGCGGAAGCACAAGCTTCAGGTGTCCATGCATCACCCAGAAGCCTGGGGGTCTCCCCACCAGGCCAGGACGCTGCCCCCAGCCCCGCCCTGTGCCCCGCCACACACAAGCTGCCCTGCGGCCTTCTGGTCCCCTCGGCATGGGTCTGAAGGACGTTCAGAGCTCTGTGGGGATGCAGGCGTCCAAGCTGGGCTCTGATGAGACCTGAGGCGCTTGGACACACCTTCCCCCAGGTGCTGCGCCTACGTGGCTGGGATGCTCTGCCTGGGAAGGTGTGGGTTTCTGCTGATGCTTTGCATCTGGATATCCTCCTCCTGGGTGGATGGTCCCTCTCTTTCTCTCTCTTTCCCTTTTCCCTTCATGTGCCCTTCTTTCTCTCCTTCCCTCCTTGTTTTTGTTTTTTTCCTTCGCCCCTCCTCCTCCTGCAATGGTTCACCGCTGGGCCACGTGCCATCCTCCACCCCCTCGCGCCTGCCGCCGCTTCCTGCCGCTCTGACCTCAGGACGGGGCCTTCTTTATGGAGTTTGTCCGCAGCCCGCGCACAGCATCATCCGCCTTCTACCCGCAGGTCAGTCCAACCCCAGGGCCCTGCAGCCCATGCCTGCCTGTCTGTCAGTTGAAGCCTTGACCTGGCCTTCAGCTTGGTTCTGAAAGCACCTGGAATTGGGCTGAAGCCGAGTTTGAGGGGCAGTTGAAACTGAATTTGATCTTGGAGATGCAGTACCTTCTGTTGGTGGCGGAAAAGGGCTATCAGTGTCCCCGTCTTTGCCCACGTGGTTGCCACTGACTCAGCCACGTGGTAGCATCGTCCCCTTTAGGTGTTTTGTCCATATGATGTAGCAACCTGACTTAAAGGCTGAGCTCTTTTTTTTTTCCTGGTAAGCATCATAAGGACAGGGGAGGTTTTATCTTTTTTAACTTGTTATTTTATATTGATTAACCATGTAATCATATAAACAGTAGTCTGGCCCACCATCTGCTTTTGTCAATAAAGTTTTATCGAAACACAGCCACACCCCTTCATTCACATCATTGATGGCTGCTTTTGTGCTTTTTCATGCAGAGTTGAGCAGTTCCAACAGGCCACAGAGCCTAAAATAATTACCATCTGGTCCTTGACAGAAGATATTTGCCAGCTTCTGATTTAGAGGATAACTCTTTAACCGCATCCTGGTGTGGGCTGGTGGTGGGGTTCTGACTCAGGAGCAGTAGACAAGAGATAACCCACAGAGAGGCCCGGAAGGGGCACCTGTGCCAGAGAGCTGGGTCTGGTCCCCTCCGTTAGCTTCTAACTTAGTTTCATGGCGTGACACCTCTTCCTAAGTCCTGCTGGTTGAGGGCAGATGGTGGCAGGGAATTGCATGCTGCCTCTTGCCACGTTTCTCTGTGTATTTATGGGGATGGCAAACTCTATGTGGTCCTTTTTTTTTTTTTTTGGCAATTCATTGAGCCTGATGTAGAAGAGCAAACTGGTTCTTTGAGAACCAGGGATGACTGTCTCCCAGGGGACCTTTGGTAATACCTGGAGGCATCTTTGTCACAGCTGGAGCGGAGGGAGGTGATCAAGGGGTCCTGGCTAGCGTCTGGCGGGCAGAAGCCAGGGATGCTGCTGAGCGCGGTGGTGCGCCCGGCAGGTGCGCCCGGCAGTCCCACAACCGAGGCTTCAGTGACTCTGCGGCCCCAAGACTGCAGCCCGCCAGGCTCCTCTGCCCATGGGATTCTTCAGGCAAGAATACTGGCGTGGGTTGCCGTTTACTCCTCCAGGGGATCTTCCCTGCTCAGGAATTAAACCTGCGTCTCCTGCATTACAGGCGGGCTCTCTACCGCTGAGCCCGCCAGGAAGCTCCCACAGTGAAGGCTTACGGCAGCAGTACCCCGATGGCAGCGGTACCGTGGTTGAGATGCTCTGTTTTATTTAGGAGTGATTTTTTTTTTTATCGTCTAATGGAGTATCTGATACTGTTCTTCTGGAAGTGCTCGAGAACCCTGTGTGAGAGAGACCAGGCGTCTCGTATCTGGCCAGAAGTGCTCTTGAAGGCTTGCCGTTCTCTCCAGATGTCCGCTGTCTGGTGCAGCCTCTCTAGGTGGGCGGGTCATAGTCCTGCCTGTCAGGCTGTTTAAAGGGAATGAGACAGAAAACCATGACGTGAAGCAAAACGTGCCAGCCCCCAGGCGATTATCCGAGACTGACAGTAAAGAAGCTTTCTGTTTGGGGACCAGAGTGAGTCAGGGAGTTTCACTCAGGGAGCAGCACTTGGAACACAGCGTCTGTAGCCCACGTCGGTGGGGAAGGGCGTCCCAGCGGGGCACACAGACAGGATTGAACACCGGGGTTGACTCTGCTGGAAACGCAGCCGTGGGTGTGGGTGTGTGTGTGTGAAAGCCCCCGGTTCTGTGAGTCGGGTCTCGGTCCGATAGCTTGTGGAGAAACTGGAAAGATGTTAGGGTAGTGGAGTGATGGGGTTAGAACTGTCCTTTAAGAGGGTGAAGCTGGAGTGCTCGCAGGTAGGGTGTGTGTAGGGTGGGGTCAGGGGGAGCTGGGTGGTTCATGGGCACCTCTGGTGGGCCCTGGGAGTCAGCAGAGGGGAGGCCACAGGATGAGGCCTCTCCTTAGGGCTGAAGCGGGAGAAGGGAGCTTCAGTGGGCCTGAGGTGTGAACCTGGACAAACGGGAAGACTGACAGCGCCCAGGACAGACGTGGGTGAGGGGGACAGGGCTGAGGGCTGGAGCTGCTTGTCTCTGTGCTGTCTCCCTCCTCCCAGCCCTGGGGGACGACGCCGGCTTCTTCACTCCTCCTCCGGGGGTTTTCTGTAGGGTAAACCTTGTGGTTTGAGTCAGATGCTGGTCTGGAGGGTTCACTGTGCACAGTGGCCTCCCATGGCCTTGGTTTGGGGTGTTTGAACTCCCCCTCCTCTGATGGAAGGGGGTGCACGCCTGGTGAGGGATGGTCCCTGGATGCTTTAGCTCTTCCCCCAGGGACCAGCGGGGACTGGGAAGGAGAGGGACAGGAAGGACCGTACATGTGAACAGCCCGAAAGGTTTTTAGGTTTTGGTGTTAACTTTTAAATCTCCTGCAGGTGTCTCTGGACCAGACGGCCGCCCCGGTTCTGGATGGCAGCAGCTTGGGGGTGAGCACAGGCCAGTCCGTGGACAGGGGCAACAGCCAGACCTTCGGGAACTCACAGAGCTTGGGGGAACAGTGCTTTCCCTCTGCAAACTCAAGCGATAGCAGGTGAGACTCAGGAAAACCACACTTGTGCTCCTGGGCGGTGGGGACGCTCTGACCTCAGAGGCCACAGAGGCCGGGGGTCTGGATCTTGGGCCCGAGTTCTAACTCGGCTATAAGTTATGTCTGGGAGCTCAGACCAGTCAGTCCTCACCGGCCCCTTCCGACGGGGCTGGTGGTCCGTGGCCTGCCCTCCTCACAGGCTCCTGTTGAGACACCACGGCATCAGGTGCTGTGCGGGAGCTGGGCTCATCCGGGCCTCTCATCTCTCCAGGCCCGTGTCCCCACCAAGGCTGGTGGACGCTTCAGCTCCGGCTGTCCAAGGCACAGGAAAGGCATGCATGTTTCTGCTTCCTTGTTGCTCACGAGGGTAGAGCAGCAGGTTCTCCTCTGCTTTTGGAAGAGGAACTGGGAATGTCTAGGCTGGAGAAGGCCAGGACAGACCGAGTCAGAATGCCTGGCTGAATTTCAGAGAACACACTCCATCTCACAGCAGAGAGCCCCAGGCAGCTGGTCCTGCCTCAGGGAACCAGGCTCTCTGCTGCTGCTGATGTTCACATGACAGAGTGGCCTCTGTCCAAACGCTTGTCACGGGGACTCAGGTATCAGAAGGAAATTCAATTCCAGGGTCTTTCTTTAAAAAGGCTTCTTTAACCCCCGAGGTTCTGAAATGCTCCGGTGGGTCCTGGACCCGCCGAGTAGGAAGAGGAGGCCGAGACGGGGCACCCAGGGAGGGGGGTGGGGGTTAAGGGGCTTCCGGATAGGCCTCAGGTTTGGTGTGACCTGTGCCTGTGTGCCCTGTGCCCAGGGACCTGGGTTTAGTTGCTGAGTATTCAGCATCTCTGTGATCCGTCATATCATCAAGGAAGAGCTCGCGCAGCAGGTGATGGGAAACTCTGGGCACTGGGAGCAGGCAGACGGGATTCAGATGTGGGCCCTGATGCCTCCTGGCTCTTTGGCCTTCACCAGTTCTTTTTTTTTGGCCGTACCATGTGGCATGTGGGATCTTGGGTCCCCAGCCAGGGATTGAACCTGTGCCTTGTACATTAAAAGCTCGGAGTCTTAACTACTGGACTGCCAGGGAAGTCCCCTTCACCAGCATCTCTCACATCTCCAAGTTCAAAAGGGTGGCTGTTACTGTTGTGTTAGTGTCACTGACCGTTTGGGACTTGGGGCGCGTCAGTCCATGCTCAGTATTTATACACGTTAACCTCCCAGCAACCCTGGAGGACAGGAACAGTGTCCTCCCCAGTGTTTAACTGGGAAGCTGAAGCCAAGCAAAGCCAGAGGCCCTCCCACTGGTGGCGATGACCGTGGGATTCTGTCCCCCATGCTCTAACCACAGTACCTAGTTGCTCAGTCGAGTCCAGCTCTTTGTGACCCCGTGGACTGTAGCCCATCAGGCTCTCCTCTGTCCATGGGGATTCTCCAGGCAAGAATACTGGCGTGGGTTGCCATGCCCTCCTCCAAGGGACCTTCCCAGCCCAGGGATCGAACACTTGTCTCCTGCACACTGCGGGCAGATTCTTTACCGCTGAGGCACCAGGGGAGAAGGATGTGACGTGTGGGAGGCCCAGAGCTTCCCTCCAGGGAAATATCTTGGAAGTGGTCAGGCCTGACATAGATTGTGCAAAGGGGAGATGCTTGTTAAAGGACGCCAGTTAGGACACAAAACCACTTTGAATTCTTCTTTTTTTAATAAATTTGTTTAATGGGAGGATAGTCGCTTTACAGTGTGGTGTTGGTGTCGCCCTGCAGCCATGTGAGTCAGTCATGGGCACACCCATGTCCCCTCCCTCTTGAGGCGCCCTCCCACCGCACCCCTCTAGATGGTCAGAGCGCCGGCTTGAGCTTCCTGTGTGATAGGGCACCTGCCCTTTAGCTAACCAAGTATCTCCATGTGGCACTGTGTATTTCAGCTACTGTCTCAATTCATCCCACCCTCTTCTGCCCGCGCTGGGTCTGTAAGTCTGCTCTGTGGGTCTGAGTCTCTATTTCTGCCCCACAAATAGGTTTATCAGATCAGCCCAACCAGCCCAGCCTGAGGGCAGCCATGATGTCGTATATAGTCCCTGGGGGACACGGGGACCCAAGGATGGGGTTTAAAAACATATATATATATATATATATATATACATATTTGGAAAGGGCTTCCCTTGTGGCTCAGAAGGAAAAGAACCTGCTTGCGGTGTTTGATCCCTGGGTCGGGAATATCCCCTGGAGAAAGGAAAAGGCAACCCACTCCAGTATTCCTGCCTGGAGAATTCCATGGACAGAGGAGCTTGGTGGGCTACAGTAAATGGGGCTGCAAAGAGTTGGACATGACTGAGTGACTAACACACACACGCGCTCTGAAAGCAGGACAGCCGCCCTGAGATACCCCAGACATAGCCGTCCACACTTTGCTTCAGTGACCAGATCATCCTGGCTTCCTTCTCTGTCTGCAGCGCTCAGCAGCTGGCGGCCAGCTCTCTGACATCTTCCTCCACCCTAGTGGAGATCCTGGAGGCCATGAAGCACCCTTCGTAAGTGGCTAAATGCAGGGGGTCAGAGTGCTGCTCAGGCAGTGCAGTTTGGAGGGTTTATACCTGACTCTCAACAGCTGTGTGGCCTTGGGCAAGTTACTTGACCTCTCTGAGCCTTGTTTCCTTGTTTGTAAAGCGGGACTACAGTGGTTGAGTCACAGGTGTTCTGAAGGCCAGGTCCCCCCCTCCCCTTCTCCTTCCCCTGTCGTACCTCCTTGTGTCCCGCCGCAGGGATTTCTCTGGGTCTGGGAAGCGTGGGGAGAGATTCACTGTGAGGGTCTTCACTTCAGTGGGGGAGTCTCCTCTTTTTTTACCTTCTCTCTCTCCTTGTTGCCTCCCTGGAACTCAGGACAGGTGTCCAGCTGCTCCCTGAGCAGAAGGGCCTGTCGCCGAGCTGCTTCATCAGCGCCGAGGTGGTGCACTGGCTGGTGAACAACGTGGAGGGGGTCCAGACGCAGGCCATGGCCGTTGACATCATGCAGGTGGGCCCGCGGGCCAGGGGGCACCAGGTGGGGCACCACGGGCCCGTCGTGCCATGAAGGGCGCTTCTCTTCCTGACTTGAATGTGAGGCAGGATCTGCCATGTACACTGAGGTGTTCTGAGCAGACTCTGTGCTTCTGACCCTCGGGGAGGGATCCCTGTGAAAAGTGCCCAGGCCAAGCCCTCTCGCTGCCTCAGCGCCTTCCTGGCTCCCTGCGCTTCCCAGAGCGCCGGGCGCAGCCGAGTGTGGTCTGTGTGCATCCCGTTCATCCTCCGCCCTGACCGGGCTCCTTGAGAACAGGGCAGCTCCGACCAGGTGTTTCCACGTCGCCAGTGCCCGAGTATTGCTTGGCACGTGGTAGGCACTGAGCCAGTCCTCGCTGAATTTAATGACATCGTTCAGAACTGGGATTAAACTCGAGAAGTGGGCAAGGGAAAACTCAGCGCACACCATCCTGTCCCACAGAGGCCCCCACGGAGAGTCAGTGATGTTTGATCCATACGTGTCCGTATAATGAAATTATTGAAAACATACATGAGAATTATACTACACTAACCATTTATTTCTGGATAGAGAGGAAGGGAGTGAGACATGGGAATCCATAGACATTTTAAAGTTTTGTTTGGTGTTTTTTGGCTCCGCTGTATGGCTTGCAGGATCTTAAACAAAAATCTCTAAAGTCTGTATAGCAAAAAGTTAGACTGGTCGAAGGTTGCTGATGATATGACCTGGATTTTCTTTGTAGTTGCCTGTGTGTTTGAAATATCGAATGACACTGTATTATGAGTTTGCATTTTATAATGTAATCTGTATCAGGCACAGCGTTTAACACAGTGCAACCGATATAGCTGATGGGGAGGAGAGTGGGGTCTGAGGGGTTCCCCTGCAGGAATTTCAGAGTTTCGCTGACTCTCCTTCTAGAAAATGCTGGAAGAGCAGCTCATCACACACGCCTCTGGCGAAGCCTGGCGGACCTTCATCTACGGCTTCTATTTCTACAAGATCGTAATGGACAGAGATCCTGAGCGAGGTGAGGCTGACTGTTGCCTACGCAGCAGGTATTTCCTGGCGGTGCGCCCCCCAAGCCACAGGGCTTCTCAGGCTCCTTGCGTGACGCAGTCCCCTCGGCTGATGGACATGTCAACCTCCCTGAGCATCTGTACTTATTTTGAGCGTTACCGGAGGATAAAATAGTTTTTTAATTGAAATAGAGGTCACGCAACATGAAACTAACCACTTTATTTATTTTGCCTTTTTTCTTTGGTCATGCCACGTGGCTTGTGGTGTCTTGGTTCCCCGATCAAGGGTTGAACCTAGGACACCGCTGTGAACGTGCCTAACCACTGGACCACTGGGAAGTTCCCCCAAACTGAGCATTTCACGGGGGACAGTTCAGTGGCACATACAGTATCGCGTGGCCACCGCCTCTGTCTAGTTCCGTGACCTTTTCATCACCCCGAAGGGAAACCCCAGTTCACGGGTGCTCCCTCCCAAGCGCCACCTCGCCCAGGCCCTGGCCGCCAGTCAGCTGTCCGTCTCTAAAGGCTGGCGCGTTCCAGACACTTCTACCCGAGTGGCCTCGCGCCCTCCACGGCGTTTCATGGCTGGCTTCTTAGCGCCGTGTTTTCAGATTCACCGCGTCAGGCGTGAGTCGGTGAGAACACGAGCAGCCTGTGCTGAGCCCCTCCCCCCGACCTCCACAGTGGCTGTGCAGCAGCCCGCCGCCTGGCACACGACGGCAGTGGACGACTTCGCCAGCTTCCAGCGCAAGTGGTTCGAGGTGGCCTTCGTGGCGGAGGAGCTCCTGCACTCGGAGATCCCCGCCTTCCTGCTGCCCTGGCTGCCCAGTCGGCCGGCCTCCTATGCCAGCAGGCACAGCTCCTTCAGCCGCAGCTTCGGGGGCCGCAGCCAGGCCGCCGCGCTCTTGGGTAGGTGCCTGGGCCGGTGGGGCCGGGGAGTCCTGGCGGGGAGCCAGCCGGAAGGGCGATGCCGTGGCAACCAGGGCTAGGACCACCGTGGCTGTCAGGCTGGAACTGTCCATGCTGCGGGCTCCTCGGCGGCTCCCGCCGGCTGAGGGGGCACATGCATCACTATCCCAGCCAACCAGCAGGGCTCAGCAGTTGTCAGATCAGGCCGGGTGCTAGTCCCGCATGGACCGGACAGACCGTGTGGTCACTTTTCCCAGGGGGTCAGAACACAGGGGGTGTGAGCGACTAGTCTCTGCTGGTTTAACTCCTGCCAGAGGCCATCCCCACACCAGAGCATCTCAGGACCTCAGAAGAGGAAGGGGTCTCAGAGGTGGTCCATTCCAGGCACTCACTCTGAGCGCGGACCTCCCCTCTGTCCTCCCCACTACATGTGCTTTCCCTGGGGCATGCACCCCAGGACCCTTCCCTACGGTGGGGTGAATACATGCGTATTGAAGGGTGGTGACCTGATTTTGAGAACCAGACTGATGAGTTGAGATATGAGTTCTAGGCCAGGTGTCATGAGATTCCCTCAAAGGCAGGTTGGAGAGACCCCGAAAACCCCCCAGAAGGAGGGGACCAAACATAACGCAGGCCAGACTCCAGTGGAATCCCTCTCTGTGCTTGGTCAGCCTGGAAGTGCCGGCTGACTCGAGCTCTTGCCCGGCTGGTGGAATGGAAGCCTTGCTGGTTTCCAGATCGTCAGGGTCACTCAGAGCCAGCAGGGCCAGTGCCTGCGTGAGAGGTGGGGCTGGGCACCGCCATCACCAAGGCCCTCGGCACGGCGCAGGCCCGCGTGTCGCACTGACTCCTTTGTTGGGGTTTCTGCTTCTGGGAGAAGTGTTATCATTTGGGTTCCTGACAGTTTCTTCAGGAGCATCCTGGGTGTCGGGGGTCCGATGATTCTGGAACTAGGCAGAATCTTTCACGTGCGCATGTTTTCTGGGGAAACACTCTTACTATTTCAGGAGCTCGCGTGATTGTTAGAGTGGACTGCCGCCCGTGGAGAAAGCCATTGGATTCGAGGGGAGGGAGGAAACGGGGCCGATCTCAGTTTACAGAAGCTCCAGGTCTGGCCTCACCCGGAAAGACAGAGCAGAGCCCTGGCTTTTGTTTACTTCTGAGCCAGCTTCAGGCCTTGGTCAGGAACTCTACGTCTGACCCGTCTTGGTTGAGAAGGGTTTGTGAGCAGGAGCCCAGATCGGATGAGCTCCTTTGGGGCTGACCTGGCATCAGTGGGCAGCACCCAGTCGCTGGGACAGGGCATTGCATATGTGTGCTCATTCATGTCCGACTCTGTGCGACACCATGGACCTTAGCCCACTAGGCTCCTCTGTCCATGGGGATTCTCCAGGCAAGAATATTGAAGTGGGTTGCCATTTTCTTCTCCAGAGGGGTCTTCTGAACCCAGGGATCGAACCCGTGTCTCCTGCATTGAGGCAGGTTCTTTACCACTAGGCCCACTTGGGAAGCCTGGGACAGTGCGTTAGATTTCAGTAAGAGTTTCCATTTCTTGAGAAAAGATTATAGAACTGTTGCCTTCCTGGGTTGAACCAAAAAGCAATACCCCCTCCTCACTCTGGTCTAGGCTGCTTGGTCTCTGGAATCGGAAGATCTGGGGCTCAACCTGGCTGAGGTTCTGACTCTGATCTTGGCCAGGGCAGTTCCCCTCCGTGGGCCGCTGTTTCCTCATCTGTAGATCCGGGGCTGGATTAGATTACAGGAGGCAAGCTATGAACAAAGAGGCCTATTTGTTCATTTGTTTGTTTTAAAATAACTTTGGTTTTAGAGCCCGTTTAGGTTCGCAGCAAAATTGAGCAGAAAGTACAGAGTTTCTGTATACTCCCTGCCCGCCCCTGCCTCCCCCGCCATTGACATATCCCACTGAAGTGGGATGTTGCTTACAGCCACTGACTCTACACCAGCACATCACTATCAACCGGTCCACGGTTTCCCTTAAAGCCTGCTGCGGGTGTTCTGCCTCTTACGGGTTTAGACAAACGCCTAACGGCATGTGCTTACCATTATGGGGCTTCCTGGGGGCCACTCGTGGTGAAGAACCCTCCTTGCAATGCAGGAGACATAGGAGATGCAGGTTCTGTCTTCAAGGAAGGGCTCAGGAAGAGCCCCTGGAGGAGGGCAGGGCAGCTCGTTCCAGTGTTCGTGCCTGGAGGAGCCCATGGACAGAGGAGCCTAGTGGGCTGCAGTCCACAGTCTGTAGCGTCGCAAAGAGCTGGACGTGACCAGAGCACCTTAGCACAGCGCAGCAGCCCTCCCCATTATAGCATCACGCAGGGTATCTCGCTGCCCTGAAAATCTGCCTGTTTCTGTAAGTCAAGTTTATTGGAACATGGTGTGCCCGTTCATTTAGGGAATGTCTGGCTGCTTTTGCACTCTTAACAGTGGCACTGAGTAGTGAGAGCAGAGACTCATAGCTACACAGCCCACAACGCTTACTACCCGGCCTTCGTGGCCGATGCTTGCCGAGCCCTGGACTAGACGGCCTCCAGGGAGCGTCTCGACCCTGCAGAGGCACGTCGATGTGCTCGGCCGCTTGCTCCTCCTCCTCACCTGCTGCCTCCCTTTCCCTCCCCTGGGCACCCGCCGGCCTGCGCGCTGACGTAGCTGCCACTGTGCCGGAGCAGAGGACCGTGACCCTGGACGTGGACGTGAACAACCGCACGGACCGGCTGGAGTGGTGCAGCTGCTACTACCACGGCAACTTCTCTCTGAACGCGGCCTTCGAGATCAAGCTGCACTGGATGGCCGTCACCGCCGCCGTGCTCTTTGAGATGGTGAGCCCCACATGTGGTCGGGCCTGTGCAGGGATCCTCATCCCTTCAACCACTGTTCTCAGTTCAGGCCCCTGTCACCTTCACCTGGACCATTGCAACAGCCTCTCTCAAAAAATTAACCAGTTGCAAAAATTCAAACAGTTGGGAAAGGTGTAGATCGGGGGTGTCTGAGCCTTGGGGCTCCTGACATGTAGGACGGGTGTTCTCTGTCAGGAGCAGGGCCCTGGCCTGTGCCCTGTATGTTGGACAGCACCCTTGGTCTCTACCCACAGGGGCACCCCCTCCTGTGTCAACCAAAAATGTCTGCAAATTTTGCTAGTGTCCCCAGGGACGAGGGCATTGCCCCCAGTTGAGAATCCCTGGTGTAGAGCAAAAAGTAACCCTCTCTCCCACCCTCCCCACATTCTCGGGAATGTCCACCTGCTGCCCTGACACTCTACCGGTACTGTGGAGGTATTCTGTGCAGGTAGAGGCTGTCACTTTTTTTTTTTTTAAACAGATAATTTTCTGAGAATTTCCTGCCACCTATGTGTCTTCTGTGTAAATAAGTCGGCCTCTTTTTTTTTCAATTGCTTTTGCCTCATTTTGGGGGAAAGGTTTTTTAAAATAACGCTGTTTCTTAAAAGTTAACATATGTGGGCTTTCCCTGGCAAGTCTAGTGGTGAAGACTCAGTACTTCCACTGCATGGGGGCTCGGGTTCGATCCCTGGTCCAGAAAGCTAAGATTCTGCATGCTGCTTGGTACAGGGGAAAAAAAAAAAGAGGTTGTGCATAACAGGAAACTCTGGCTTCTGTGCTTCCCACCAGGTCCAAGGTTGGCATCGCAAGGCTACCTCCTGTGGCTTCTTGTTGGTGCCGGTTTTGGAGGGGCCCTTTGCTCTGCCCAGTTACCTGTACGGCGACCCACTCCGGGCCCAGCTGTTCATCCCACTCAACGTCAGCTGCCTGCTCAAGGAGGGCAGCGAGCACCTGTTTGACAGTAAGAGGCACCCCTCTCAAGGGCTGTCACCCGCACAGAGCCCGCCCCCGCCCCACCTCGCCCACCAGGGTTGCCTCAGCTTCTCGTGGTGGTGGAAAGAAGGGGCCTCGGGACAAGGGGCCAGCGTTTCATCCTGGTTTCTTCACTTGGTGGCCAGCCAGCCCTGGACAAGCCACCTAATGTCTCTGAGCCTCAGATGGCCTTGTTTCTCAAGTGGGGGTGGCCAGAGCCGCCTTGCCAGCTGAGCGCGACCCTCGCGTGGCCTGGGGAGCGTGGTGGGTGGGGGGGCGCTGCTGTTTGGCTCTCCCGCTCCCTCCTCTCTCCGCTCCAGCCTGACTGGCTTGGGTGGCAGGAAGCTGAGCCGGCAGGAGGCTTGCACCTGCTGCTCCACGCAGCAGGGCTGGAGAGGGGAGGCGCCAAAGCAGAGCAGGACACGCTGCACTGTTGTGCACGGCTGAGGCGCCTCGGCGCCTGGAGGGCTCTGGTCCCACAGCACAGGGAGGCAGAGCAGAAGGAGGACGAGCCCAGCCCTCCCCGGAACGGAGCCCACGGGGCCAGCCTCGCCCGCCTGGCTCCAGGGGCGGGTGTGCACAGATCGAGGGGTGAGCTGCGTCCACACGGCGCGGACTCCTCGTCACCGAGTGCGCTGCGATGAGCATATTGTCGGCTCCTGCAAAGCGCTCCATCAGCTCACAGACGCCCTTATAAGGGAAAGCTGGTGATCCGAGCCCTTTAGCTTCCGAGGTGTAGACATTGTCAGTGTGGAAGAAGAAAGCTTTCAGGCAAAGGAGGTGCTTTTCCCCGAGTTCTCGTGAGTCTATGGCGTGGTTGCTGGCAGAGAACCGTCCTCCCCCAACCCCACGCCAGGGTGCAAAGAGCTTTTGTTCTGAAGGTACATCTGCATGTTTTCACATGTTGAAAGACGTTTTTGTACAGGCACAACATTTTCAGCAGTAGTTGGGAATCCAGGGGAGCTGCATGACCCTGGAGGCCACAGATCCCGTGGTCCTTAGAGTTTATGACATGCCCCCACCCCCCACGCTCTTGTTTCCTCTTGTGGTATGGCTGCGGAGGGACCGTTTTCTGCAGTCCTAAAATGCCAGATGTTTATGTCCGTGTCTGATGACTTTAAGCCAGGCACGGCCTCCTACTGCCGTTGTTAATATGTTGCGGAGAAGGTGAGATCTTCACGCACACCATCCAAAGACTCTTCTGGGGTCTCCCACCTTCGCTGTAACTGGGCAGGAGTGCTCACAGGGCTGGTCCCGGAGGACATTGCTATATGAGCTGATGGTTTTCCCTGCCAGTTGTAACCCAGTCTGCAAGACCAGCATCCTCTGTTGGTTGCCATGGTTACAGCTGAACGAAAGGCATCCTAGTTGAAAGGAATAAGGACTTGAATCTGAAAATCGATTTTCTTGCTTCTGTGCATCTCTCCTCCTGTCCTCTCCCCTTCTGATAAGGAATTCAACATCTTAAAAACATGACGAGAACCTGCTGTGTCTTGTTTTTACCAATTAAAGCCAGTCTTTTATTTATTTTTTGTTCTTTGGTTACCCGGAATCCTTGCATCTGTCGTGCATATAGAATTCCGAAGACGGGAAGGGCAGTCAAGCCCCTGCAGGGCCCCCAGCCTCCGGGACGCCGTCCTGCTCTAGCGCTCAGCACCCGGCCCCAGGAGCAGCCCCAGCCCGTGGCCTCCGCCGTGTGACAGCTGCCTCGGCCCTGCCACCCCCCTGCCCTGCTCCTCTCCTCACACCAGCCAGGCCTCGGCATGAAGCGGGCGGTGGGGGCGGCACCCATCTGCCCCACTCCACTCCCTTCCCCAGCTGATCACTTTTCCAAAAACGACTTTTGAAGTGATTTGCTTCAGTATCCCCACCCCTAAACTGGAAGATTGGTAAATCGTTTTTCTCTCCTTGGAAGCAAATAGCATGCACTTAAAGCTTGTCCTTTGCTTGGATTTAATATCCTGCTCCTTTCTGCTTTTGGCACAGACTTCATTAGAATAAATCTCATAGCAAGTTCTGGCAGCTCACACCGGTCACTGAGGACTTGTGTTCCTCCCCTCTCTAGACTTTGATGGAGCTTGGGGGCTGTCATTCTCTTTAGGACGTCCCTTCTTGGGGTGGAGGCCAGTCCTGCAAGCTGGAAAAGCAGAGCTCGGGCTCAAGAGGGGAGAATTGCCAAGAATAGTAAGGGATCACGGAGGCCGGACCCAGGGCTGATTGCAAACCTTGGACTAGCAATTCAGCATTTATTCTCTTTTTCCTTTCAGGCTTTGAACCAGAAACATACTGGGACCGAATGCACCTTTTCCAGGAAGCCATTGCACACAGGTTTGTTCTTAGCAAGAAGGAAGCGGGGGAGGCCTCAGTGTGTGTCTCAAACAATGTCTCTGGTCCAGTCACTTTCCTGGGAGACAGACCCAGGCCACCAAGGACGGATTTACTGCATATCTCCTACGGGTCCCTCTGCCGTGGCTCCAGAGATAAGCACCTCCTGTCCAGTTCCTGGAGCTGCAGTTTTTCAGGCCCTACTCCCTCATTTGTGTTGGTGGGAGAGCAGAGAGCCATCTCCTCAGCCTCCACCCAGAGCCAAACTTGCCAGGAGATGAAAACCTGTAGAATTTTTCAGGAGCCTTGACCCATGTTGAGAAGACAGTGAACATTTAACAAGCAATAGATACATTCAGTGGCTACTTACTGATACCTGCTATGTGTACCAAGGAAGGCCTGTCGTAGGCCCAGGCCAGTCCACCTCTGTCTCCAGAATGTCACTGGCTCAGTGTCCGGTAGCTGCCTTGTGTTAACCATAGAAAATCAAAGCCTGCTGTGCTGCGTCTAGGGGCGTATCACCTTGTTCAGGTGCCCTCGGCTGTCCCAGCCCCACCATGCACACACACACCCCTACCGTGCACACAGAC
Organism: Madoqua kirkii; assembly: GCA_006408675.1. NCBI lineage: Eukaryota > Metazoa > Chordata > Mammalia > Artiodactyla > Bovidae > Madoqua > Madoqua kirkii. Next base: position 45,505 of record SJYC01005477.1, on the reverse strand, counting down.
ACCCACCATGCACACACACCCCTACCATGCACACAGACACCCACCGTGTACACACACCCCTACCATGCACACAGACACCCACTGTGCACACACACCCCTACCATGCACACAGACACCCACTGTGCACAACCTGGGGAGCTGAGGGTCTCGGGGGTGGGGGGTCGGAGGGGAGAGGGAGGCAGGGCCAGTGCGATGGAGGGGAGTGGCTGGGGCGGTGAAGGCTGGAGGAAGGAGAGCCAGCCAGGTGAGGGGCTCTCAGCTCCCTAGAGGGGAAAAGGTGGGCGGGCGGAGGGTGGGAAGCAGTGAGGATGGAGAGGAGCAATGGGGACGTTCCACTGGGAGACTTTCCAGGTCCCCTCTCCCCAGGCCGGGCCGCCTGAGGGTCGTGTCAGCCACACTCCAGCCCAGGAGGTCCTCAGCAGCGTGTCTCCCTGACCTTCCTTTAGGTTTGGGTTTGTTCAAGATAAATACTCTGCGTCGGCTTTCAACTTCCCAGCTGAGAACAAGCCCCAGTACATCCACGTCACAGGTGAGGCGCCGGGGCGCGGCATGGAGGTTGGGATAGGGGGGTGTGCCTGGGGTCCCCTGCCTCCCTCCTGGCGGCACCGCCGGCCCTGTCCCCGCAGGGACGGTGTTCCTGCAGCTTCCCTACTCCAAGCGCAAGTTCTCGGGACAGCCGAGGCGGCGCCGCAACTCCGCCAGCTCCGCCAGCCAGACCCTGTTCTGCGAGGAGCGCGTGGGCTACAACTGGGCCTACAACACCATGCTCACCAAGACCTGGCGCTCCAGCGCCACCGGCGACGAGAGGTTCGCCGACCGGCTGCTGAAGGACTTCACAGACTTCTGTGGCAACCGGGACAGCCGGCTGGTGGCCTTCTGGGCCAGCTGCCTGGAGAAGATGAGATGTGTATAAGAGACAGCAGACACCCACCGTGCACACACACCCCTACCATGCACACAGACACCCACTGTGCACACACACCCCTACCATGCACACAGACACCCACTGTGCACACACCCCTACCGCGCGCACACACACACACACCCCTACCATGCACACAGACACCCACTGTGCACACACCCCTGTGCACACACACTCACACCCTGTATACATACGCACACCATGCACACAGACCTCACTGTGCACACTCCTTCCACTATGCATACACACCTCCACATACCATGAACACACACCCCACTGTGGACACACATCCCCACTGTGCACCCACACACTCACTGTGCTCATGCATACAGATATCCCACACACCATGTGCACACATCCCACCATGCACACACTCCCACCGTGCACACAGACACCATGCTCAGTCCCACCACGCACACACACACCGTGTACACACACACACCCCTACTGTACACACACACACCCCTACTGTACACACACCCCATCATGCACAGACACCCCCACTGTGCACACACCCCACAACCATAAGATGAAGTCCAGACCATTCAGCCTCCACCCGAACTGGCCCGGGCCTGCCTTAGATCTTCCTCTGCCCTGTCTTTGATGCCTGGTAAAGGCTGTGAAATAAGTGCCGGGGACCTGACTGCCTCCTCCCAGGAGGAGGGTGTACGATTCGGGGCAGTTGAGTGAAGAGGTTGGTGGGAAAGGACTTTCCTGCGAGAGGCAGACAGGCCTGGCTCACCTCTGCCCCGCCCACCCCTCCACCAAGCATCCGGCTGAGGAGTCATGAGCTGCTCCGCCTTCGTGTTCTCCTGGGCTCTTGGCGGGGTTCCCTGACATTCCTGCCACCCAGTGAGCCTCCAGGAGACGGTGGCTACTGTTAGGAAGACCCCAGCCAAGTTTGTCAGCAGGTCGTGCTGATCCATGCTGAGTAGACAGCCTTGATGGGAGAGTTGAGAGGAGGAAGTGTGAACTCCGGAGCTGTGTCTGCCGGTGCTAGAACTGGCCGATGGTGATGCGCTCGCGGTGCAAGCGGCCAATCGGCTGAATCTCTCCATCTGACTTCAGGTGTCCTTCAGCAGAGAGTTACAGGTGCCCGTGTGAAACCGGGAGCTTCTGCCGAGGGTGCAGCACAGCACCTCCCCAAGGCTCAGTCTGGACCAGGGACAGGCCTGTGCCTGCTTTAGCACTGCCTCCTCACAGCCCTTGTTACGTAAACCCCTCCGCTCGGGGCAGGGGCCGCGCTTGCCAGCACGTCCTTCACAGCACTTAGCAGGCAGCGCTGTGATCAGTGCGCTTCGTGGAAATAGAAAAACAGGCGGCGAACCAGCCCATGGGTGGAAAACAGCCCCTCCTGCCTGTTTCCAGAACAGTGAGGCGGCCCACGTGTTTCTCGCCTTAAGGAAAGTGACTCTAGTTAGAGCATTTCTCATGCGGAGCCTTTATTGAGAAGCTGCACTTGGTGCAGGAGCCCAGACAGGAAGGGGGTGAGGCTGGCCACCTCGCTGGAGTGAAGACGAGGGCCTGCCCCCAGGGAGCTGAGGGTCTCGAGCTGAGGGTCTCGGGGAGTGAGGCCGGCCACCTCGCTGGAGTGAAGATGAGGGCCTGCCCCTGGGGAGCTGAGGGTCTCGGGGGTGGGGGGTCGGAGGGGAGAGGGAGGCAGGGCCAGTGCGATGGAGGGGAGTGGCTGGGGCGGTGAAGGCTGGAGGAAGGAGAGCCAGCCAGGTGAGGGGCTCTCAGCTCCCTAGAGGGGAAAAGGTGGGCGGGCGGAGGGTGGGAAGCAGTGAGGATGGAGAGGAGCAATGGGGACGTTCCACTGGGAGACTTTCCAGGTCCCCTCTCCCCAGGCCGGGCCGCCTGAGGGTCGTGTCAGCCACACTCCAGCCCAGGAGGTCCTCAGCAGCGTGTCTCCCTGACCTTCCTTTAGGTTTGGGTTTGTTCAAGATAAATACTCTGCGTCGGCTTTCAACTTCCCAGCTGAGAACAAGCCCCAGTACATCCACGTCACAGGTGAGGCGCCGGGGCGCGGCATGGAGGTTGGGATAGGGGGGTGTGCCTGGGGTCCCCTGCCTCCCTCCTGGTGGCACCGCCGGCCCTGTCCCCGCAGGGACGGTGTTCCTGCAGCTTCCCTACTCCAAGCGCAAGTTCTCGGGACAGCCGCGGCGGCGCCGCAACTCCGCCAGCTCCGCCAGCCAGACCCTGTTCTGCGAGGAGCGCGTGGGCTACAACTGGGCCTACAACACCATGCTCACCAAGACCTGGCGCTCCAGCGCCACCGGCGACGAGAGGTTCGCCGACCGGCTGCTGAAGGACTTCACAGACTTCTGTGGCAACCGGGACAGCCGGCTGGTGGCCTTCTGGGCCAGCTGCCTGGAGAAGATGCACGCCAGCGCCCCGTGACGGGCCGGGGCTGGGGCTGTTGTCCCCCTGCCCGTGAGACTCGTGGTGGGGGCAGTTGGGCAGGCTCGGGGTGTGGGGCTGTGGGGGTGCTTGTCCCCTGCCAGCGTCCATCCTCTTCCCGGAGCAGTAGCTGCTGTGCCCCGGGAACGGGCGGGAGGGCGGCCCGTGAGCAGCCGCAGCGTGTTGGAGTGGGATCTGCCGCTTCTCGCCCAGGAGGAGTGCTCACAGGATGTATAATTTTGTGAAATAATGTACCATAAGCTCACACAGCTGTATATACCTGTACAGAGCAGGAGCGGGAATAAAGTGCCCTGGGCAGCATCTCGGTCCCCAGCGGCAGCTGCCCCCTTCTGGGCCGGGCGGTTTTGGCCCATCGCCGGGGCCCTGGAGGCTGATGACGTGGCCGCGGATGCTGGGGAGGACTCCAGAATCCACCTGGGGCATGTGGCTGCGAGTTTGCTGAAAGTCGTCTCTGAGCTGAGAAGGGAAAAAAGGGCCTCCTGGCTCCTGCCCATCAGGAACAGGGTAGTGGTCCGAGGCTGGGAGTTCTGGAGACGTTTCCCAGCTCAGTGATTGCAGTGGGGGCAGGGGGTGCACACAGGCCCCCTGTACACCTGGACGGCACCTGTCAGCCTCCTGGATGTAGAAATGAGCCTGGGTGAAGAACCACACGGGGGTGGGATGCGGAAAACGTGGCGGGGAAAGAAATGCATCCCATTACTGAAGCATCAAGAATTCAGCCAGCGGGGCTTCAGAGCTGAAGGGGCCGCCTTAGTCCCAGCTGTGGTTCCTCAAGGCTCTGTGCCCAGGAGTGCCTTAAGTTGCAGGCTCCACAGCCTCCCTTGGAGATTCTGATTGGGGGGCTCTGGACTCTGCACCGTAAACAACACTCAAGTGACCCAGCTCTCGATGGTCCATTTGAGAAGCCCCTGCCCCAGGACCCCTCCTCTGGGCTTCTTCCCACTTACGTCACCTGCAGCCCCTACCCACCTGGAAATCTGGTTCTCAGACCAAAGCAGAGCAAAGGTCGCACCCCAGAAGGCCGAGGACTCGAGAGCCGGGTGAATGACAAGTGACGGCTTGTTGGCAGTAGGGGAGGATGGAGAGCCACAAGGACCACCCAGGGCATGGGACCCCAAAGGCACAGGACCCCCAAAGGCTGGGCCAACACTGCCAGGCTCTACGTCAGAGAGGCAAAAAAGCCCGTCCCCATTCGTAGGAAGGTGAAGTGAAAGTCAGTCAGTCATGTCTGACTCCTCTGACCCCCCACGGACTGTAGCCCACCAGGCTCCTCTGTCCACGGAATTCTCCAGGCAGACAAATACTGGAGTGGGTTGCCATTCGCTTCTCCACTGGATCTTTCCGACCCAGGAATGGAACCCGGGTCTCCTGCATTACAGGCAGATTCTTTACTGTCTGAGCCACCAGGGGGAAGCCCGTTTGTAGGAAGAGACCCATCAAAACAAGATGGAAGGTTCAGGCAGTGCAAGAAACAAGGACACGATACAGATCTGAGACACGGAGGCTTTGCTCACGTGCAGGGAGAGGGGAGAAGACAGCAGAGACCAGTTAGAGGCCTCTTCAGTTACCTGGAAGACTTGACATGCGTCAAGTAATAGCAGTTGCGCCGTTTCTTGCGCGTTCCTGTGTCCTGGACGGTGTAGCACACTTGCCATGCCTCTCCATCTTGTAATCTTATCAACAGCTGTCACAACCAGATGAGGGTGGGACCCTCAAGGCCACACACCCAGGCCATACAGCCGACCGCGGCTGGAATCAGGTCTGTGGGACCGGGAGCCCAGCCAGGCCCCGTCCACTGCCTGCGCCCCTCCCCTCCCCTGGGAGCTAGGACAGGGAGGCGTCAGCCACTGTTCCCTCCTGGGGGCTCTCTGTGCCCGCTGACTTTGCCAAGGTGCAGTGTGGGCTCTGGTGGGAAAGGGGCAGGGCCCTTCCTCTCCCCCAGGCTCCCCTGCTCCAGCCTGAAGCCCCTGACGTCAGCCTGCAAGCGCTCCAGGCAGCCCCTGGCCTTCAGGCTGGCCCCAGGCCTGGCCTGGAATGCGGGTGCCGAGAACTCAGTGCCCCAAGCCTGTGCATTTGACCTCTGCCCGCTTCTGTGGCTGCGGCAAGAGCTACCTGTTTCTCTAGATCCTCACACCCGCGTTCCGAGAAGGAGCCCCCTTTCCCAGGGGGTGGGAGAAGAGGGCTGCAGCGCCGTTCCCAGAGGCCCCTGGTGCTCTGAGCACTTCCTTCCTTGGCTTTGAGTCTGGGTGAAACCCGGGGGCCTGCGGGACTCCAGACCTTCCCTTCTCAGCCGGCAGGAAGCCAAGTGCTGAGAGGGTTGGTGCCCGCTTCTCCGCCCTTCAGCAGCCTTGGTGGGAATGTAGTCTCACGTCCCAGGTTGCTTATCCCGGCGAGGGAACGGGAATGGAGCCTGGAGAGACAACCTGGGACGTGGTGTTCAGGGCGGCTCTTGTGTGTCCCTTTCGCGGTACCCGTGGCTTGCCTCTCCAGCTGTGTATACACTCTTCGAGAGCAGAGAGCAGACCGTGCACCCTCACCACGGGTGCCCACCCCACATGGTGCTTGTTTAGAATGGGTTGAATTCATTCGTTCAGCCAACATTTATGCAAAGCTGGACCAAGGCGGCCCTGCGCTCTTGGTGGAGGCAGCAGATGCTAGAGCACGGCAGAAATAGAAGGGGAGTAATTCTGTACAGGGGGGCTGGGCAAGGGCCGCTGTGCCCATCCAGAAGTTCTGACTTGAATGTGCCCAGAGGTTACCACCAGCCGGTTGGAAACTGGAAGGGAAGGAAAGAAGGCAGAAGAAAGGTAACCTTGACCCCCAAGCCGGTGTGCGTCCACTGTCCGGGTGCTGGGGCCTGAGGACAGCACCCCCACCCCCACCCCTGCTCCTCAGGGAAGTGGAGGGACTCAGCCTGGGTTACTGAGAGCACACACTGAGAGGAAGGACTGGACTCGGGATTCTCCACTGCAGGGTGGAGACGTGGGAGACAGCAGCCCACAGACGGCGCTTCCAGGGCGGGGCGGCCTTGTTCTGCAAGCAGGGAGGACAGGACTGTGAGCCTGGACGCCCACACAGGGATGCGGGCTGGGCTCCCGGCTGCCCAGGGCCTGACCAGCGCGCTGGCCGCCGTTGGCCGTTGGTGCTGGGAGGATGAGAACACGCCAGGGTGGTCTAACACAAAGGATGTGTCTTGCCTCAAAGCAGAAGTGAAATGGGACACACTTCCCCTTGCGAGACAAGAAGCAAGTCGGCCCACCCCCTCACCACCACCTCCTGCAGGAGCGGGAGCCTGGCTGCCGCCGCTGGAGTCTAAGACTCAGGGGATGACAGAGAGGAGCCGGCCTGGTGTGGGGACCCACACAGGGAGCGGGGGTCCACCTCCCACTGTGCCCGCTGCCTCGGGCAGCTTCCCTGTGACTGGAAGATGCTGTTTCTACCCAGTTTTATGATTTAGGCTCTAAGGGGGTTGGCTCCCAGCAGAGCCACAGCCAGCCCGTCCCTGCAGGCGGGAGATGTGTGTGGTTTATTCGCTCATTCGCTGTTAATGCATTCAGCTTCCAGTTTCCTACCCATCATTACATTTAGACACACCTATGTGCCAGGCTTTGAGTGGATACAGGAGGGAGAAGGGCATGATCAAAGGCCACACAAATAAGTGTGGTGATGGCTGTGAAATGAAAACAGGTGGGGAAAATGCTCTGAAGGCCACGGAGAGACCACATGCGAGGTCTGACAGACACCTGACTGGGAATGGGGCTCCTGGAGGCTCCTCCATGGAGACCTGGTGGGTGGCAAGGCTTGCAAAAGGCAGAGACAGTAGACAGGGGAGCTCCTGGCTGGAGGAGACGTGAGACCCTATGACAGAAAGAAGCTTCAGGGGGAGTGGGGGACGATGTCGTCGCAGAGGCTGGATCACACAGGACCTTGCAGGCTTCACAAAGGTTTTACCTGTTTGCTGCATCTTCCAGGGGTATGCTGAAGGCTGGGGGACCTTGGGCACGTCTTTCTCCTCCCCCTGCCTCAGTTCCCTCATCCTTTCAGAAGGATCATGTTCCCTGGCCTTGCAGGGGTTTGGCGAGCCCTCGCACAGAGCTCTGGCACGGCGTCTGGCATGGCGGAGGTGCCCCCTAAGGGGGGTCATCAGTCTAATCATGGCTGCAGCTTCTGCCTCCCCGCCTGCCCTCCCTCCGGTGCCTCCAGGAGACACGGAGCCGGGTGCCGTCATCAGGCTGAACGCACTGGCCCGAGCTCCAGCTTGCTCTCTGCTAAAGCGTTTCCCTGTGGTCACATCACTGCCCTTTGCCAGTCATGCTAATGACGCCTGGAAAGTGGCGCTGGGCCACAGCCACAGCCAGATCAGGAGCCCACGTCCCCTCCCTCCTTCTGGTCCCCGTGGCGCCCCAGGCAGGATCCAGCAGGTGACTGACGAGCTGGTCTCTGCAGACACCTGATTCCTGCTGCGGCAGCCACATGCCTGCAGGTGAGCGGCAGGGTGACGCACAGCCCCCAGCCCCGGGCCTGAATGCAGAAGGACCGCATTATCCTGCAAGGGTGGAGGCACCCGGCACCCCTCTCTTCCGATCCAGGGAAGGAATCTCCCTAGAGGGGGAAAGGAGCTGGCCCGGAGGCACGCGTGCCTGGAGCCATGCGGGCGCTCTACTCACTACCTGGCTCCTTTCTGGCAACAACCGCTCACGCTGGGGACCACTGGCCACTTTTACAGAGAAGGACCCTCTGGGGGTCGGGGTTACCCAGCTGACAGGTGGGAGAGTCTGGATTCTAATCCAGGTCACCACGATCTTGCTTTGGCCCCCGACCCTTGGCTGGGGGCCCTTTGGGCTGGGTTTTGCTCTATTTTTGCATTTCATCTGACGTAAGCCAGACTGTAGGAGGCCTGGAAGCCAGGTGGGCAAGGTTGAGCTTTGGTTTCTTCACCTGGCAGGGGGCCACAGGCTGGAGGCACCTCGGTGCTGTGTGGGGCTGGGGCCGGGGCCCCCCTTTCTGGCTTCAGAGAGGAAGCCGAGGTCTGGAGGTGAAGGGCCGCTTGCCCGAGGGCCCAGGGGCGGTTGGTGCAGACCCGGGTCGGGTGGGCTTCCCTGTGTCTCCTTTGTGATCCCCTTGTTGGCTTCTGGGCTGTTGTCCAAGCTTTTCCCGTTGGAGACCCCCAGCCCAGGCACCCTCGACCTCCTTTCTGCGTCTCACTCCCCCGGCGACCCGGTCCTGTAATTCTGACCACCACCGACATGCCTGTGAGTCGCCTCTTGAGGCCTCTAGCCTTGACTCTGGACTCCAGCCTGTCTGTCCAGCTGCCTGCTTGGCCCTCCCTAGAGACCTGAGAGCATAACGAACTGGATGTGTCCACAGCACAGCTCTTAGGAATTCCCTGCCGGTCCAGTGGTTAGGACTCTGCGCTTTCTGCCAAGGGCCTGGGTTCTATCCCTGGTCAGGGGTACCCCACAGACCATGCGGTGTGACCAGAAAACAGAAACAGAAAACAGGCCTTGGTTGAGCTGCATCCTCCCTGCTGCCACCTAAACCTGCTCCTCCCACAGTTGGGTTGGTTTTAGGCACTGTACCATCATCTGCAGTCCATCCTAAAGGAAATCCTGTCTCTTATACACATCTCATTCCAGGATGTCTGGCTCTTGATTAGTGATCACAAAGTCGCCTCTTGAGGCCTCTAGCCTTGACTCTGGACTCCAGCCTGTCTGTCCAGCTGCCTGCTTGGCCCTCCCTAGAGACCTGAGAGCATAACGAACTGGATGTGTCCACAGCACAGCTCTTAGGAATTCCCTGCCGGTCCAGTGGTTAGGACTCTGCGCTTTCTGCCAAGGGCCTGGGTTCTATCCCTGGTCAGGGGTACCCCACAGACCATGCGGTGTGACCAGAAAACAGAAACAGAAAACAGGCCTTGGTTGAGCTGCATCCTCCCTGCTGCCACCTAAACCTGCTCCTCCCACAGTTGGGTTGGTTTTAGGCACTGTACCATCATCTGCAGTCCATCCTAAAGGAAATCAACCCTGAATATTCATTGGAAGGACTGATGCTGAAGCTGAAGCTCCAACACTGTGGCCGCCTGATGAAAAGAGTCGACTCATTGGAAAAGACTCTGAAGCTGGGAAAGATTGAGGGCAGGAGGAGAAGGGGACGACAGAGGATGAGATGGTTAGATCGCATCACTGACTCAATGGACATGAATTTGAGCAAACTCCAGGAGATAGTGGAGGACAGAGGAGGGTGGCGTGCTGCAGTCCATGGGGTCGCAAAGAGTTGTACACAGCTTAACAACTGAATGACAATGACAACCATCATCTGCCCAGTTTTCCGGCTGAAAGCCTTGCAGTTATCTTTTATTTCCTTCTCTCCACTCCCACATCTAATCCATCAGCAAAAATATATTGTGACCCTTCTTCCCATCTCCACCTTTATCTGAAGCAGCAGCCCCTGGCTGGTCTTCCTGCATCCCGTCAACCGGATGGAATCCCAACTCCTTGCTATGACCCACACGGCAATATGGGGCCTGGGCTCTGGACGCTTCTTTCACCTGCTCTTCCTCACTCTGAAAGATGCAGTGCCTCCTCTTTCTGCTGCATGGATGCCCCCAGGTTGCCCCTGCCTCAGCGCCTTTGCACAAGCCTCCCCTCTTCTTGGAATCCTCCTCCCGGGACCGTGGCTCTGTTGCTTCCTCATTGTTGGTGTAAGCTGTCGCCCTCCCTGCCTCCCGTGTCTAGAGAAACACCTCGCCCTGCCCTGCACTGCCCGTCGCACCCCGTCCTCCCCCCTCAGCCCCTGACGCCAGCGGAATCCCCCGCCTCTCTGGCCCAGGCGCGCGCTGCCTCCTCTCTCAGCGGGATGTAAGCTCGGGGACTGGTTTCCACTCCTGCCTCAGTGCTTGCAGTAACAAGGTGCCTGGCGCACAGTAGGTGCTCGGTGAGTGCCCGATCACAGAACCCGACACAAGGGCCTGAGCTTCGCGTCAGGCTCATCCTGGGTCGCTGTTCCCAGACTCCCCTGCAAGGCGGCACTCCCCTGTCCTTTGCTCTCTTTACTGCAGTCATTTCTTAAGGTGCTCAGAGGTCGCTCAGTCACCTGCCTGCTCTACCCCCTGCAAGCTTTGTGACCTTGGACAAGTCCTTAGTCTCTCTGGGCCTCGGTTTTGCGGGCTGTAAAGTGAGAGTGGTGACAGTGCCCACCTCATGGGTGTGTGCACGCGTGTGTGTGCGCGCACGTGCGTGCATGCGTGTGTGTGTGTGTGTGTGGGCGCGCACGTGTGCGTACTCAGTTGTGTCCAACTCTTCACGACCCCATGGACTGCACTGCCAGCCTCCTCTGTCCATGGGGTTTTCCAGGCAGGAACACTAGAGTAGGGTGCCATTTCCTTCTCCACTGTCACCTCCACTGCAATTTTCTCCACCATTGGCACCAGTTTGATTCTTGAAAGACGCGACTCTTGTTTTCTCTGCCTCCAGGTAATAACACTTACCTGGCCAATTTGCCTGCGTGGCACCGTCCGGGGGCTTCATATTCCACTTGGGAAGAGACCAACCCCTGGGAGCAGCCTGGCAGGCCCGCCTCCCCTGCAGCCTCCCCTGGCACAGCTTGCCCTCTTGTTCAGCCCTCTGCGGTCACGCCAGCCTCGTGTTAATTCTCTTTTTTCCAAGTCTTTGCTGATTTGCTTGCGTGGGGCTTGGCTGCGGCATGTGGGATGTTCGCGGCGGCATGCGGACGCCCTAGCTGTGTTGCGCGGGCTTAGTTGCTCTGTGGCATGCGAGATCTTACTTCCCTGACCAGGGATTGAGCCTGAGTTGCAAGGTGGGTTCTTAACCACTGGGCTGCCAGCAAGTCCCCTCACGTCAGCTCTTTGTTCAGCTGCTGCTTGTCCCCCGCCGGGCACTCTGCCTGGAATGCCCTTGCTCCCCTCTCGCCCCTGCTCGTGGCCTCCTCACTTGGTCGTGGCCCTTCAGCCTCCCAAGCCCCCTGGCAGGGGGTCCCTCCTGCACCCCTCCACCCTGGCCTGGGGAGTCTCCTCTGCCGCCCTTATCACAGCCGTGAGCAGGCAGGCACCCCTGCCCTGGGATGTGCGCCTTTCCTCCGAGACCCGAAGTTCCCCGAGAGCAGAAAGGCCATCATCCTCTGTCACCTCTGTACTCACGGTGTTTGCATGTGGTAAATATTAAGGGAAGGAGTGGGGAGACAGCCTTTGGATTGCACACACAACCGCCCCAAGAGAAAAATCTGCTGCCTTTGCAGAACCAACCGGCCTCTCTCACCAGCCTCCGGCCACAGAGCAGGAACAGCCCTCCCGACTTCTAGGAGGGTGCCCTTGCTTGCAGCAGGGCCAGGGCCAGCCCCTGCTTGCAGGCTGCCTTCTTCCACACGGTGCCCACAGTGTCGCAGGCATCGGGAGAGCCTTTGCTCAGAGAGGCCAAGGTAGAAACGGGGCATGAAGCGGCGACTCTATGGGGAAGTCCGTCTGGCTCCCTGAGCTTGGCCGGCTCAGGGCCAGATGTCCAGCTCTTCCTTCCCTCTCGAAACAGGGCGACTCTGGGGTCCCAATGCCCTTGTTTTTCTGGCTGATGGTGTTTCCTTTGATTGCTTGGACCAGAGGTCCTTGCAGGCCCCAGCCCTGGGCCAGTCCCCCCCACCCCAAATCTGAGCCAGAATGTGCCAAAATGAGAAAAATCGGGACACTACAGGGAGTTCTTGTAAAGCTAAATTAATCCTCAGATTGTCTGCCCTCCTTTTTTATGTGTCAAGATGCCTTTCTTTTATGAAACCAGGGTGATGGAGGTTGAGATAGGTTTTCTTTCCATCTTCTTTTTTTATCTTAATGTCACCACTTGTCAAATCACCTACTTAATTTTCTTTTGAAATTTCCTGGTCCGTGGACAGCAGCTGAGTGGGGGCGAACGCTCTCTCCACTCTGCAGCCCCGCCATGGAGAGGATGAAACGCAGGAGAGACACAGGAGCCGGCTGGGAATTGTTGATGGGCTGCTGTGTGGAAGAGGGGACACGCTTGTTCTGGCTTCATCCCGAGGTCACTGAGGAGCAGTTTCAGATGGGCATGTCCCGGACTTAGAATAGTTTCTGACAGGCAATTATTCAGCCACAGAGCGGGCGGTCGCCATCCCAGTTGTCCAGGCACAGCTGGGGCGTCTCCATTAGGGGCTGGTAGAGAAAATATTCTGACCAGGGGCGGGGAGCGGGGACCAGTTAAGAATCTTCATCTGAGATTTGACCTGCCTCCAGCACTAGCTGCACCATTTACTACCTGTGACCTTGGACAAGTCCGATTCCTATTTAAAATGGGGGCAATCATTGTCACCCTCAGGGTCCCATGAGGTTTCAAAGAAGGAGTGAGACCTTCCAGGAGGGTGAATCCTGCCCCCAGGGAGCTTATTTAGAGTCTGGTAGGAGCAGGAGTCGGACCGACTGAAGCGACTTCGCAGCAGCAGCAGCAGCAGAGGGCAGGGGAGGCGCAGGGAAAGGATCGTGTGGCGCAGTTTGCCGACAAAGGCCTGTAAGAGGGGCCCAGATGGCTGAGCCGGGGGCCTTTCTGAGGACGGGTGATCAGGGGAGGAGGTAACACACACACTGAGCCTGGAGACACTCCCCAGGCTGGACAAGTAGAGAGGAGCGCGTGGGCAGCTTCCCGGGAGGAGGCACACAGCGGTCTGTTACGTCTGTTGCTGCTTGCTCAGTCCTGTCTCTACCACCCCAAAGACTACAGCCCACCAGGCTGCTCTGTCCATGGAATTCTCCAGGCAAGAATACTGGAGTGGATAGCCATTCCTTTCTCCAGGGCATCTTCCCAGCTCAGGCATGGAGCCTGGGTTCTCCTGCACTGCAGGCAGATTCTTTATCGTCCCACCACCAGGGAAGCCCAAGCGTGGGTCTAGTAAGCAGCTATTATTATTCCCTAAATGTCCAGGGCAGAGCAGTCTCTTTCCCTGGGGTGTCACAGCTCTGTGGTCACGTTCCTGGCACATGAGAGATGCTTGGTGCATGCTGAATGAACGGGATTAGCTCAGAATAGAGGGAGATACGATTAGATCTAAGTGACCTAGGGAAAGTGAGAGCATTCTTCCATCCGTCATACACCTGTCCTTCATCCAACAATACCCACGTCCATTCTTCCATCCAGTCATACACCTGTCCATCATCCAACAATACCCACGTCCATTCTTCCATCCAGTCATACACCTGTCCTTCATCCAACGATACCCACGTCCATTCTTCCATCCGTATGTTTCAGGCAGAGAACAAGAAAAAGCCACTCAGAGCTCACATCACGTGGGACGGGGCTTACAGAGATGAATCAAATAATGACATGAATAAGTTTAAAACCGCGACTGTGAACTGCTACAGTCAGAGGGGCTCGTGGTGCCAGGAGAGTCCAAACCAGAGCGATTCGACCTATTCGGGGAGGTCAGAAAGGCTCCCCAAGCACGTGAGAACTCATGGGTGAGCTGGAGTAACCAGAAGGATTGGAAGTGTGCTGGGGGATGTTCCAGGCAGAGAGGGCAGAGCACAGGCCAGGGCAAGACGGAGGCGCAGGTGGGGTGTCAGCCTGCTGATGCAGGGCCTCCGGGGCCTGTCAGGATTTCAATGTTCATCCATAGAGGCTCTAAGGAAGCATCAGGTGACATGATCAGATTTAAATTTTGTAAAGACTGTCTGGCTGTGGTTATAGGAATTGGAAGTAGGGGTGGGGCAGGCAGGTGTAAGAGCAGGCCTGTGAGAAGCCGGGAAACGCATGATGGAACCTGGGGCGGGGCAGGGGTGGGGCAGGGGGCGAGTGGGCGAGGAGGCCATTTAGGAGAAAAAGGGATGTGCCTGGGTGATGTGTTTGGTGGGAAGAATGAGGGCGAGGGAGCTGCCTAGGATGATACCTAGGTTTCTGGATGGAGCTGTTGCCAGGCAACAGAGTGAAAGCGAGAAGAGAGCGGGGGAAGGGGTGGGACACACTTTCCCTTGCTGTTGTTATTATGTCTGTGTTGCAAAATAAGGATGTCAGGAGTGTGGGCGTGCACCCCTCCCCGAACAAACGCACGCCTGCTCAGGGGTGGGAAGGCTGGTTTGAGGAGACTGCACGTGGCAGGCTGCAGAGCTGGGCTGGGGAGCTCGCTAGCCTTCCAGGCTTGGCTCTGCATCAGGGCAGCTGTGTGACCTGCGGGGGCAGCTTCAGCTCTACAATGGGCAATGGACAGGATCAGCACTCGGTGCAACTCTTAGTTGAGGCATGTGGCATGTTAAGGGCATAAAACAACCTAAGTCTTACTTGTGTCCACTGGCATTATTCACAGGGCTCCCCCTTGGAAAGTTATTCCTTGTAGATCCCCTTTATCTAGAGCCTGAAGGTTAAAACAGCACCAAGGGGACGTCCCTGGTGGTCAATGCCTAGGACTATGTGCTCCCAGTGCAGGGGCCCCGGGTTCAATCCCTGCCCAGGGAACGAGATCCCACGTGCCTCTACTAAGAGTTTGCACCGAAGGCTGATCCTGCATACTGAGCCCACATGCTGCACCTAGAGTCCAGCACAGCCAAATACATAAATATTTACAAAACAAAAACAAAAAAAAATCAGTATTGTGTTTAGCATGTGAGCTCAGAGGACTCGCAGAGCCTGCTTGCCCCATCCTCTGATTTTACAGAGGGGCAGTGCTTGTGTCTGACGGATCCTTTTCTCTCTCTTCCTGCCTAACCCCACATGAAGTAGAACAGGGGGGAGAGTTTTCATAGAACCACAAAGCTACAGGGCAGAAAAGCGCCCTTTGAGGTTAGCCCCACTGTCCTCTTCTTACTTTGGGGGTGGGGAGTCTTTTGCAGCCTACCACTGTTTTTAGGACAGATGGGGCTAGGCAGAGCTGTGGGAATAAGCTAAGATCACAGACACAGGTGATGCTGAGCATCTGGGGGAAGAGTGATGAGGGGGACATCTGAAGCTGTGTCCTGCGACGCTGGGGTCCTGTCTGACTCATTTAAGATGTCTTCTTGTCATGCACCCCTGCCTTGACTCCTGGGTGTCCGCCACAGGGTGCAGGATGCTCTCTGCAAAAAAGGAATTCAGAAAACCCAGCCTACCCCCTCCCACCCCTGCATACAAGATATGGAGACAAAAACCCGGTTGGAATCTCAGGGCTGAGGTTTCCATGGTGGCTCCACTCTGCCGCCCTTCCCATTGGCTGGGTGTCCTGCTCCGGCTTTAGCAACAGAGGCTCAGATACACGTCTCCTTCCTGATTGGCCAGGCTGGTGCTGCAGCGCCATGGCAACAGGGGCAGAGGGACCAGTCTCTGCAGAACAACTTGAGTCACTCTCCACCTGGGGTGGGGCTGAGATCCAGAGGGCTGCTTGCAGGGGATGCAAACTGGAACAGGTAGCCCCACCTCAGCTCAGAGTCAGGTGGGTCAGTTCTTGGCCGCCCAGGGCATTGGGAGGCTGCTGAGCTTCTTCTCGTCTCATCTATCCTGTTCCTTGTAGCACATTCCCAATCCTTCTTTTGCCCCAGGGCTGCTGTCTCCACAGAAGGAAAAATCAAACCTCTAGCAGTGCCAGCGGTTAATTCATTTGCCCAAAGTCACACAAGTTACAAATTAGAACTTGAACCCTCATTATATTGCTTGACTTAAATAAAGGCTTTAGAGAGTCTTTGGTGGAAAATCTAGGGGTCCTTTTTTTTTAAATAGACTTTGTTTTTCAGAGCACTTTTAGTTTCATAACAAAGGCACGGAGCTGAAGGTACAGCAATTTCCCACAGTGTTTTCAGTTTTAATAGCAATCCTTTAATTCATCAAACAGCTGATGCTCGCCTAAACACTCCCCCAACAAATCTCTGATCCTCCCAATAACTGGGTGAATCTGGTAAATCAGGGAGGAATGTCCAGTCTTACAGATGAGGCCACCAGAACCCAGAGAGGGCAAACAACTTGTTCCAGGTCACACAGCGTATTCACGCCAGGCCTGGCCCTCCAACCCAGGCCTCTTGAATCCTTGTCAGGGGTCTACCCCCAAACCACTGGGTTATCCATACCAGGGCCCCCCAGGAGAGTTGAAGGGATGCTCCGAGGCGTTCTCTCCTGTGTTTAGAGAACAGTTGCTGAATAGAGTCAACGTCTGTAACATGGACCAAGGGTTTCACATCAAAACTCCAGCCCCTGCCAGGCAACTCTTAAACGTGGCTCCAGTTCCCAGGAAGGGTGCTTCTTTCACTGTGAACCTTGCTGTCCACCCTGCTGCATGGATGCAAGAAGACACATCCATAAATATCACAGTCAGTTTCATGTTGCTCTGCACTTGAATCTGAGCTGAGGGCCGGCCTGACTCTTCATTGCAGCCTTGGGTCTTCACTGTCCACTGTTTACAGATGCAGAGGCTGGCTCCAAGGAAGGTCAGCCTGCATGCCAAGGTCACGCAGGTGGCGGTGCGGTCACACTTCTGACAGGAGGCCACCTGACTCGAAGGCGGGCTGACTTGAACATGTGATGGGCTCTCTGCCCCACCGGATGCAGAACGGCAGCTCCGTGAGGCATCGGAGAGCAGGTGCTGTTGCTCTGGGGTGCACATTCCCCACAGTGGAGGCAGTGGCTGGACCTTTTCGGTGCTGGAGAAGGCGGGCTCAGAGGATCTACTTTGTGTTAGGGATTTAGAAATCCTTGGCCCCTGAGGAGTGACCCAGTGCCCTCAACACTGTCTTCTGTGGCCGGGGTCTCAGCTTTGTGACCCTTCAGGAGGATGTGCTGGGCGGCTGGTACTCAGCCATCAACTTGGAGGAAGGAAAAACCCCGTGGTGTCCTTGCTCTGAATCTCAGCCCCAGCTGAAAATGGATGCTTTAGCAGATTTCTTTCCTTCCTGCTCAGCTCGGGCTCCCTGAAGCTCTTGCCCCTGAAACACAGCCCAGCCACCTGGCTGGTGACTCTCCTGCCCTCCCAAGGGTGAGGATACTGGAGGACACAGAAGGCGGGAGCTCACGCCCAGCACTCTGTGCCCCAAGTGCCAGACCAGTAAGGGGCAGGCTCAGGAGTTGCCATCAGCAAGTCTGCAGCGTCCTCCCTGGGCCAGACACCCCACAGGAGCTAGGGAGATGGATAGGAATGTGCCCCTGTAGCCCTGCCCTTAGGGAAGCTGCTGCCTGGTGGAGGAGATGGACGATGGACCACAAGTGAATAAGTCACGATTTCCGACAGCAGTAAATGTTGTGAATGACAGATTTCCCTGGCAGTCCAGTGGTTAAGACTCTGTGCTCACAATGCAGGGGATGTGAGTTCGATCCCTGATCAGGGAGTTAGGATCCTCCTGCATGCCACAAGTCATGGCCAAAAGAAAAAAACCAAAACCACTGAGGACTTGTGGACTGGATGAGACAGGATAACGGGAGAGGGAGTGGCTGGCTAGGACACAGGGTTTGTGTTTCCTGTCTCAGCCAGGATGGTCAGGAAGTGCCTCTCTGAGGAGGTGATATCTGAGCGCCAAAAACTTGGATAAAGAAGGGGAAACCATTGATAGGCGAAGTGTGAGGGGCTGTGGGATTTAGCAATCCAAAGCAACCAATGTCTGCTGAATCCCTACTCTGCGTCAAGGCACCAGGACAGACGGGGGGACCTGCCCAGGCGCGGTGGGAGCCCAGAGGAAGTACCACCTGAGCCTGGAGAGCCAGGAAGTCTTCCAGGAGGAAGCAATGATTCTTTGGAGGCCTGAAGGATGTCAGGTCAAGCCCAGTGGGGCAGCAGGGGCGTGGAAACACCAAGATGGTTCCAGCGGAAGAACAGCAGCTGCAAAGGCCAGAGGGAGGGAGAGCTGGGGATTGTCCGGTAAAGGCAACGAGCTGTGTCTGAAGCAGAGAGGGGAAAGGAGGAGCTTACAGGGCTTCCCTGGAGGCTCAGCTGGTGAAGAATCCGTCTGCAATGCAGACGGTTCGATTCCTGGGTCAGGGAGATCCCCTGGAGAAGGAAATGGCCAGTATCCTGACCTGGAAAATCCCATGGACAGAGGCGCTTGGTGGGTGACAGTCCATGGGGTCTCAAAGAGTCACAACTGAGTGACTAAGCACGAATGGGGTCAAAGTGGGTCTTGGAGGCCAGTTAAAAGACTCCAGCCTTTTCCTGAAGGTGTCTGCATAGGATTGCCAGGTTTAGCAAAAAAAGAAAAAATACAGGCTGTCCTGTTAACTTTGAGTTTCAGATAAACAACAAATACATTTTTAAGTATAATTATAGGCATGCAATATGTGGAACATTCTTATACTAAAAACCATTACTTGTTGATCTAAAATTGTTTTAATGGGGCCTCCTGCATCCTCTCTGGCAACCCTGAGTTTGGGCCCACAGAGGGGTTTTACGCAGGGGATGACATGGTTGGATTTACATTTTGTGAAACTTCCAGGATTCGTGGGAAAACACACTGACGGGAGAGCGGGAAGGGGGTGGGATGATGAGGTCCTGCTTTGTCCAGGCCAGAGACGCAGAGGACTGCATCACTGCCTCCGTGCAGGTGGCCCTGGTAAATCCCTCAGCTGTCTCAGCTGGGTGACCGAAGGCCAGGTCAGACCCTGGCTCTGCAGTGTGAGCCTCCGGGCTGGTCTGCTCCCTCCTCGGCAGCCTCTTCTGTCGAGTGAAGGGGTCAGATAAACACAAGAGACGGGTCACAAGGGCCCTTCTGCTCCTGCCACCTTGGGCTCTCTGTCCATGCTCTGTCTGACGTCCCTCTGGGATTTTGCCCCACCACGGTGACAAGTCCAAATCTGAGACAGCTGGCTCCAAGTTCCCCTCCCTCGCCCCCTTGCTCTTTCTTCCCTTCCCACATCACTCTAGCCGATGAATGCATGAAACGCCCCCACACCTGGTTTGGGAGAAGGCACTCAGTGTCTGCTGAGGACCTGCTGTGCGCTGGGCTGGGTCCTCTACATCACTGCTGGTGGTTTAGACTCTCGGTCATGTCTGACCCTTAGTGACCTCCTGGACTGTAAGCCCTCCAGGCCCCTCTGTCTGTGGGATTTTCTAGGCAAGAATGCAGGAGTGGGTTGCCATTTCCTTCTCCAGAGGATCGTTCCGACCCAAGGATCAAACCTGTGTCTCCTGCATTGCAGTCGGATTCTTTACCGACTGAGCCACTAGCAACTTCCCGATCTATAGCCTCATCTCCGTCAATTTTCACAAAAGCCCCTCAGGGAGGGTATCATGATTCCCATTGCACAGATCAGAGAACTGAGGCTCAGTGGTGCAGCTGCTGCCCAGCTGTGCAAGGCAAACCTGGGGTGGAGTCTGGGACCGCTCGGCGCCAGGGCTCTGTCCTCCCACCGTCTCCAGGAAACGTCCTGGGAGCCCCTAATCCCCCTACATTCATCGCCAGGGCCTGGTCAGCAGTCTCCTTGTCCCACAGCAGGCACGTGATACCCTGGCTCTTTCTGAGTTAAGCCAGGGGACTGTGATGCTCATCTGCTGGGGGCCCTTTCCGGTTTAGGAAACTTTACCATCTGTGCCCTCCTCACGACCCTGTGGGGACTCAGCATGGTCCCGCAGCCCTCCTAGCCTGC
The DNA here is from genome assembly GCA_006408675.1 of Madoqua kirkii. Taxonomy (NCBI): domain Eukaryota; kingdom Metazoa; phylum Chordata; class Mammalia; order Artiodactyla; family Bovidae; genus Madoqua; species Madoqua kirkii. The sequence goes on along the minus strand of SJYC01005477.1, from coordinate 25,627 downwards.
AGCTCTGCCGCAGTGGAGTCTTCATTAAATATTAACGGGGCCGCTCCCGGCACTGCTGTGACGTCAGTTACCGGGCTGCTCTAGAGAGCTGTGGCCTCCTTTCCAAGGTGAAGCGGTGCCCGGAATTCAGCCGACTCAGATGGTGTCCCTGGGGGCCGGCTGTTGGAGAAGATGCCGCTAATGTAAGACATGGCAGGAGTCCAGGAGCTTTCCTCCCATCTCTCCGGCTCCCTCGGGGCCCCGGTGGCATCCTGATGCTGGCGTGATGCGTTCAGTCATTTGGTAGATATTTATTGAGCATCTTCTGTATGCCAAGCATGTACAACAGATGAGACGGTTAGACAGCATCACTGACTCGATGGACTCCAGGAGTTGGTGATGGACAGGGAAGTCTGGCATGCTGCAGTCCGTGGGGTCGCAAAAGAGTCGGACACAACTTAGTGACTGAACAACAAGTATGCCAAGCACAGGTCTAGGCTCTGGGGATGCAGTCATGAGGGTGACAAGGTCCTTCATCATGAGATAATCTTGTCTGGTGGTGGAGAGGGAGAAACTGTCTTAACACAGAACGGTAGACCCAGTGCTGTGAGCCAGGGCAGACGCCCACCCCAGCCTGCCTGTGCCAAGCGGTCCTCCCAGAGGAAACTAGGATTAAGCTAAACCCAAAGAAGGAGCCCAAGTTAGGTCTGAAAAGAGGACGAGTGAGGGTTTTAGCAAGAAGGACTCGGATCAGATCTCAGACCCGAGTTCTGCCCCTCCTCAGTCATTTACCTGCAGCTGGGTTCCCACTGTACCGGCGGCTACGAGGACTCCAGGAAGCCACGGCTAATGACAGCAGAGGGCTTGCTGCCCAGTGAGAACTCGGGAGCAGCTGCTATGAAAATAGCTCTGTGCTTCCATAGACCTGCTCACCCTGTCGGGGATCCTTACCCTCCTCTGGGGAGCATAGAAACTGAGGCTCAGAGGGCTGACATCACAAGCCCTGGGTAATACTGCAGATCAGAGCCCCGCTGGACAGAAGACCCCAGGCTCTGACCTGGGCTCTCTGGCATTTTCCAGCCACAGGCAACCCAGCTGGGGTCTCAGCTCAACAAGACCCAGAATCCCATGAGAGATCTCAGTGTGAATTCCTCAGCCTTCTTTGAGGTTAAGGCTGCAGCTGCCCAAGGACAAGCCCAGGCCTTGGCTTTGGAGTTGGGGGCAGGGCCTACGCCTTGCTCTGCTGGGAATCTGCTGTGTGACTGTGGGTGAATTTTCTTCCCTCTCTGAGCTCCAGTTCCCCATAGTTAACACTAACACCAGCCTGGGTCTCTGATCCTCACAACAGAGCTGTGGCGAAGGAATTATTTTTAATTTCTGGTTAAAGATGAGGATCCAGGACACAGAGCAAGTGGGGGCTGGATTAGGAGCCAGGTTCATCTGCTGGCAGAGCTGGCTAACAGCCCATCGTGCAACGTGGTCTCAGAGTAGGAAAGCCAGCCTCAGTTGTCCCTAAGATCCTTATTCAAAAACATATGCATTTACTTAGGGACTTCTCCGGTGGTCCAGTGGCTAAGACTCTGCGCTCCCAATGCAGGGGGCCCAGGTTCAATACCTGGTCAGGAAAAATAGCGAAAACTTAAATATTTGTTTATTTGGCTGTGCAGGTAGGATGTAGTTCCTTGTTGTTGTTGTTCAGTTGCTAAGTTATGTCTGACTCTGAGACCCACGGACTGCAACATGCCAAGCTTCCCCGTCCTTAACTGTCTCCTGGAATTTGCTCAAACTCGTGTCCGTTGAGTCGGTGATGCCATCCAACATCTCATCCTCTGTTGCCCCCTTCTCCTCCTGCCCTCAGTCTTTCCCAGCATCAGGGTCTTTTCCAATGAGTCAGCTCTTCACATCACGTGACCAAAGTACTGGAGCTTCAGCTTCATTATCAGTCCTACCAATGACTATTCAGGGATGAGCTCCTTTAGGATGGACTGGTTTGATCTCCTTGCTGTCCAAGGGACTCGCAAGAGTTTTCTCCAGCACTACGGTTCGGCCCCCCATATCGGGAGCTCAGAGTCTTTACTGCTGGCCCACTATCATGAGTCTGTGATTCAGTGAGTCCTGGACTGCTCGCCAGGCTTGCAGGTTCCACGAGGAGGGCATTTCGCTTTGGGCTGGTCCTCCGACGCCTCGCATAAGGAGGTGACAGCGCAGGCACCAGTGCCAGGCAGGCAGCACCCACTCTCGTCCTCCCCCGAGTTCCTCCTGGCATCGGGGGCCAGGGGAGCAACCAGCCCACTTTACCGACAAGGAAGCTGAAGCTCAGAGAGGCGCAGCGACCTGTCCAGGCTACTCCAGCTACTGCAGAAGAGCTGGGATTTGAGGCCCCGCCAGGCAACACCGGATCTTATGCCCCAAGTTACTGCAAGGTGGCCACGTTCAGCCGGGAGACCTCCTCCTCCTCGTCGCAGCCCCCTCCTGGGCCCTGCAGTCTTGCCTCCCTCCCTCAGCTCCCTCCTGTCCTATCTTCCACGAGGCTGCCAATCAGCTGTCAGCCAGTGTAAAGCACATTCCCCTCCTGGAAGATCTTGGTCACTTACAAAGAGGGATCTTGGTGGTGGCATTTCTTAAAAAAAAAAAAAAAATTACTTATCTGGCCATGTCAGGTCTTAGCTGCGGCGCGTGGGGCCTTTTGCCTCGTGGCACACAGATCGCCCAGCCGGTGAGTTTGGGCCCAGGAGTCGCAGCACACGAGCTTAGCTGCCCTGTGGCACGTGGATCTTAGTTCCCCGATCTGGGAGTCATCCCTCGTCTCTGCACTGCAAGGTGATTCTTAACCCCCGGAATCATGGGGAAGTCCCTGCGGCGTTTCTGCAGCAGGCACGAGGTGTGATCAGGTTTGATTAAACATTCATGAAGAGCGACACCCCGGACCCCCAGATGATGAACGAAATGGAGTGCAGGCTTGTCCTCTGGTGCTTACTTTTTACGCAGGAAATGCCAGCTTCCTTTAGGAAGCAGCTGGTAAAAGTGACAAAAAGCGTGCACCTCGTAGTCAGAAAGGCCTGGGTTCACATCCTGACTCTGCCCCTACTAGTTCCATGACCTTGGGTAAGAGAGCTTCCTTTTACTCATCTGTTTAAATGGGTACAAGAGGATGCTCCCACATCACAGTTGTCATGAGGATTAAACAAGATTAAATCGCATAACACAGGGCTTGCTGCCTCGTAGCTGGCCAGGAAATACCAGCCCTACCAAGAGAAGTCCATGCGGGAGGTGGACACCAGAGTCACGGTGGGGGAGAGTGGAAGGAGAGAGTGCTTCGTGGTGGAGACCCGGGAAAGATCTGGAGAGAAGGTGAGCTTTCAGCTGAGTATTAAAGACTTAGAGGAAGAGGTGGAGGAACGGGAAAGTTGGCAGAAACTTGCAGGCAACTGGTTGGTGAACCCAGTGGTCTTAGGATGTCCATACAGTAGGTAGTAGCTTGGAAAGGTGGGCCAGGGCCAGGTCACAAAGGGCCAAGGCAGAGGGGTCTGCACCTTTTAAGGGTGAAAATGTCCTTCCTGCCTGTGACCCCAGTGGCCACTCAGGGCCATCCGCAGAGACCAGCCCCCTAGAGGCAGGTTTCTCCCCTGGCTTTGGCCATTCTAGATCCCTTTGCCTCCCGAGTCGGGGCCAGCCCACCACTGTTGTCTGGAAGCAGACAGAAGGCTGCAGCAATCTGCTTGCCTCCTACTAACAAACTGAGGAGGAAAAGCTGTTTTTGAGCACAATTGCCTGGCAGAGAAACTTGGTAGAAACTTATCAGCTCTCACCCTCACTTCCAAGGTTATGGTTCAAGCAGCAGTTAATGTTACGTGCGCACCTCAACAACCGAAAGAACTTTTCAGGTGCTCGCAAGGTCAGGGCAGGCACGGGGAGGATGGTGATGGTGGTGAAGTGGCTCAGGATCCAGGTTCCCGCCCCCTGCTCCCTGTGCTGCAGTGGGACAATCTTAACCTCTTGGGCCTCAGCTTCTTCCTCTGTAAAATCGGAACGGAAATACCGGAACTTCATGTTTCTCCAGTAGTCATGTACGGATGTGAGAGCTGGACCATAAAAAAGGCTGAGCGCTGAAGAATTTATGCTTTCGAATTATGGTGCTGGAGAAGACTCTTGCAAGAAGATCAAATCAGTCCATCCTAAAGGAAATGAACTCTGAATATTCACTGGAAGGACTGTTGCTGAAGCTGAAGCTCCAGTACTTTGGCCACCTGATGCAAAGAAACGACTCGCTGGAAAAGACCCGGATGCTGGGGAAGATCAAAGGCAAAAGGAGAAGGGGATGGCAGAGGATGAGATGGTTAGATAACATCACCAACTCAATGGACATGAGTTTGAGCAAACTTCAGGAGATAGTGGAGGACAGAGGAGCCTGGTGTGCTGCAGTCCACAGAGTCCCAGAGAGTCGGACATGACTTACTGACTGAACAACACTGTCTTTACCTTGACCGAGTGGGAGCTGACTGGCCACCCGCTGCCCACGGCCTGCTGAGGAGCAGGTCCTGCTACCCTCTTCCACTCCCTGTGTGGATGTGGGCCAGACACTAGGCCTTGGAGGCATCGCTGCTTCATCCTCTTGAGCTGCCATGTCATTTATGGAACTTCCAGTGGTGTCCCACCCTAGACCTTAGAGCTGAAAACAAGACAGAACTCTGCCATCTGCCAGCACAGCCTCCCATTTCATAGCCAGGAAGTCCAAGGCTCTGAGAAGGGAAGTCTCCGCACTCCAGCTCTCCCTGGACCACCACACACTCTCTCACCTGGGCCCACCTCCTGAGAACCACACAGAAGGCAATTATCCAGACGGTTCCAGCCAAAGGATCTAGAAAATTCTGGCTAAGAAACACAAGCTCCTTGACCATCTGTGGAACCGAAGCAGAAGCCTTTTTTGCTCTCATTTTAACTATGATTCTATAGGCGACAGCTTGGCCTTCTTCCCCAGAGCCAAGTTCCACTGAACAAGCTTGAGCGGGGAAGGGATGGGGGTTGCTGAGAACAGGGCTCCAAGCTCCCCACCAGCTCACAGACTGCGGCTACCAGGACATTTTCACACTTTTTCATGCCAAAAGCTGCCGTGGCAGCCGATCCGCTCCCAAAGAGGGCTTTCAAAGAGCAGCAGGGTACTCTGGCTGATCCTGAAATCTGTGCGCTCAGATCCTGAAATTTGACCTTAGACACAGCGGGTGGAAGTTGGTATCTGCAAAAGGGCCGGGCCAGTTGGCAGAGAGTGGACGTGGGCAAGGAGGCCAGGGGTGACCGCCTTGAGCACTGAGCAAGCACCTCACTGGCCCAGGTCTCCTCTTCCTCATGCATATGATGTGAGGACTTGGGGAGCTGGTCCAGGGGGTCAAGTGTTTATCCCCAAGGCAGGCAGAGAGCCGGCAGTTAATAGTGAGAGCTGTGGCTGCTGCTTCTGGTGGTGATATCATCCCTGGCTTGGAATCGGCCAGGTCACTCAAGCGGCAGGAGGCTTGCATTTGGGAGAAAAATAAAACTGAAAATTCTATCTAGGTGACACAGATCTGTGGGCGGGCCAGCCCCTCCTGCTCAAGCTGGTAACCATGCCGACGGTGTGAACGCTGTCTCTCCAGAACAATACTAGGGCTTCTTTGTAACACGTCCCTTGGTGTCTAGACTTCACAGGGAGCTGAATGTCCCAGAGCGGGAAATAAAATAAAAGCAGGGCGTGCCTTTTCTGGGTCACCTATTCACCGGGCTTCGGTGGAGGGTTCTGGTGATGCTTTGGAAATCCAGTCCCGCGTGAGAAACAGTTGTTACCCCTGGCTCAGGGTGGGGCACGGCATGGAATTTTCTACAGCTGTGATGGCTGGTGCAGGCGGGATGGGAACTTGGTCTTGCTGATCCCCAATCCTAAGAAAAGGGTGGTCAGTTCTCCTGACAGGTGGCTTTTCCAAGGGTGCTCATCTGGTAACCGGCAGAGCAGACCCAAGCCCAGATCTCCAGATCTCTGTCACACACGCGCAGCGGTGGGGAGAGTGTTGCTGTGTTCCCCGGCTGAGATCCTGCTAGGTAAGGATCCAGCGTACTTGGCCCCTGTTCCGGGCACCTGCTCTGAGCCTGAGGGGCCACACAGTGTGTCTGACCATGATCATCAGCCCCCATCCGAAGGTTCAGCGGCCCTCTTGGAAAATGCTCAAAAGCAATGTTGCTTGATGGGACGTTGAGCTCTGGGAGTAGGTGACCTGTCTAAGGTGGTCATCTTGGTCTCTGTTTACGAGACTTTAGGGAGCAGGCAGCTCTCTCCTGAGAGTGAAGGAGATGGATGCTGCTGAGTGTGTAGGCTACAAGAGGGAGGCTTATGTGTGCTTTTCACAACCTGAATGACCACTAAAAGGGGAGTCACATCTTGACCCCTTCTCAGCTACACCTCCAGACATCGTGCGGCCATCAGGCCCAGGAGGTGGATAGATCTGAGCTTGAATCCTGGGTCTGCTGACTACCAGCTGTGTGATTTTATTCAAGTCATGGAATATCTTCAAGCCAATTTCCTCATCTGTTAGGTGGGGATGGAGGGCCTACTGACCTTACAGGGACTATCTTGAGGGAAAAGACATGCCCATCTCTGCAAAGCCCCTGGCCCAGTGCTGGCTATCGGGTAGAAGTTCCCTTCCTTGCAAGAGCGGGTGAGGATGAAGTCACCCGGGATAGGGCAGAGGGCCTGGGCAGAGCTCTGAGAAGCCCTAGCATTTCTGTGTAGACAAGCTGAGAAGACAAGCTCACATGGGAGACAGAGGGGGCCAGCTGGAGCAGTATAGAAGGGCCAGGAGAGGCAGGGCCTTGAGAGCTAAGAGGAGAGCCTGCTAAGAAGGGGTGAGCAGCCGTGCCAAGTGCAGAGAAGAGGGCCAAGAAGGGGAGGACTGTGCAGTGGCCTTGGACTGGTGCCACAGCCAGGGCCAGCTAGCTGGAGGAGTGGGTGTAGAGCCAGAGTACACTGGATTGAGGGGCGGGTGGGAGGTGGAAGCAGTGATGTTTTGTGGGAAGTAAAGAAAAAAGCCATACGGGAGATCCAGTGTCCCCCATTTGACATGTATGAATGTCAGCATCAGTTACCTAGAATGCCTCAGTCTACCTGATTTTCACTGTTTTGAAATTGCTCTCAGTCCAGCATGATCAGAAACCAGAAGGGCTCAAATCCGTCTAAGGACTGGAAGGAATTATGGAAGCATCCTTCAGTGCTTGCCCTCCTACCTCTCATAGGAACCCATCCTCTTGGGGCCCACGATGTCCTATAAATTAGTATCTATTACTCTCTGGGCGTCCATGGTGGCTCAGACAGTAAAGAATCTGCCTATAATGCAGGAGAACCTGGTTCAATCCCTGGGTTGGGAAGATCCCTTGAAGAAGAGAATAGCAAACCACTCCACTACTCTTGGTTGGAGAATCCCATGGACAAAGGAGCCCAGGGAGGTACAGTCCATGGGGTCACAAAGAGTCAGGCACAGCTGAGTGATTAACAGTCACTCATCACACACTTTAAAGATATTCACTAGGGGAAAGATCAGCCTGGTTTGTTAACCTTGATTCCATTTGTAGTTAGCAAAGGCGACTCTTCAAAGCATGGAGAAGCCTGGGGTGGGGGCTTCCTTCCAGACATACACTAAATGCGGTGCCACGGGTCCTCACTGCAGCATCACAGCAGGAAGAAGGCAGCCCAGGAGGCAGAAGACCTACTGTGGAGGCCCTGGCTCTGCTGGCTGTGCAAACTGGGCCAACCCCTCCTCCCCGAGGCTTCACTCTCCCCGGATGCAGGATAAGGGGTCAGACAGCGGTGTATCTAAGGGTCCTGCCAGCTCTGACATTCCAGGATTTCTCCTAGTCTACAGTACTTTAAACAGTTCAAGTCTAGTTCTACAGGTGGTAAAGAAAAGGCCCACTCTACAATCTCTCTCTCTCCCTTTTTTTAAAAAATACTTTATTCTACTTTACAATACTGTATTGGTTTTGCCATACATTGACATGAATCAGCCACAGGTGTACACGATCTCCCAATGCCGAAGCCCCCTCCCACCTCCCACCCCACCCCATCCCTTCTTTTTAAATCACGTTTGAAACTGATTTCTATTTTGACAGCACTGGGTCTTCCTTGCTGCCCTGGCTTTTCTCTGGTTTTGGTGAGCGGGGCTACTCTCCAGCTGCAGGGTGTGGGCTTCTCGTTGCACAGGCTCTAGGGCACACGGGCTCAGTAGCTGCAATTCCCAGGCTCCAGACCACAAGTTCAATAGTTGAGGCACACAGGCTTGGCTGGCTCTAGGGCATGTGGGATCTTCCAGATCAGGGATCGAACCCAGGCTTCCTGCACTGGCAGATGGATTCCCGACCACTGAACAACCAGGAGGCCCTCCCACCTTTTAAAACGTATTTATGGGCTGCGCTAGGTCGTAGCTGTGGCATGTGGGATCTAGTTCTCTGACCAGGGATGGAACGCTGGCCCCAGCAACAGGAGCGTGGTGTCCCAACCACTGGACCACCAGGGAAGTCCCCTTCCTCTCCATTCTAACGTATCTGACTCTGCAGAGCAAGAATCTGGACCCCAAATCTCTCTCCCATGCCTCTAGTACTTCCCAAGGGTAAAGCCTCAGATCTTCAGCCTGGCATTGAAAACACTCCATGATCTTGTTCTATTCAGCCTCAGGTCCCACTGCCAGGGCTCTCTCCTCACTGCCAAGCCCTCGTCCTTGCTGGGACCCCACTCCCTAAGGCCTTTTCCCTGACTCACCTCCTTCAACGTCTGGCCCACCTGCTCCTGAGTGCTTAGGTCTCTGATTCTCAGAGGCAGGCACTGTATCCTACTCCGTAGCTCTCCTTCCCCCAGCGCTGAGCATGCAGTAGGCACTCAATAAGATCCTCAGCGAGCACAAGGCCCCTCCCTTTTCCTGCACCTCCCTTGGCATGTTTTCCTGAGTCTGGCCAGGCTTCAGTCACTGGATTTTCCTTCCCTGCCCAGAGCCTGGCACCAGGGGTCCTCGGCGTGGAACGCCAGGACTGGGCTCAGTGAACAGCTGGTCCACTCTCCTCTTTCCCACAGGGGGAATCGTGCCACAACTTACAGGCGTGTAACCTTCTGGCTTTTAAAGAGGGGGAGGCCAGCAGCGCCCACGGGGGTGGGGTTGGCATTAAATACCATCGTGCCTGCAAGGGCCTATAGCACCAGGCCAGCTGCTAGTAGGTGTGTGTGGTGCTACCTCCAGCCGGGCCTCTCAGTCTCTCCTCCTGTGCTGGAAGGGACAAGGCCATCTCCCAGGGCGGGGACCCCGTGAGTAAATGTGCGTGGGGCCGTCCCTGAAGACTGGACCCCACCGCGCCCGGCCAGCGCGGACCCAAGCGCAGGGTGTGGCCCACGGAAGCCCAGCCGCCAGGCGGGGCGGCGCGCGTCTGTCCGCCCGCCCCTCGGGCGCGCGGTCTCCTGGCTCTCCCAAGCACTAAGTGTATTTGCTTTTGGGTCCCTCCTCAAGCCAGACGTCTATCCTGAACTCCGAGCCGCCTTTCTGGCTGGGGCCGTGAGAGCGCGCGGCCTGCGGGGCCTGTTACCGCGGCCAGCGTCCCGGCTTCGCAGTCCCCACCCCGGGTCTCCCTCTCGCACCTCCACCTCTGCGGCGGTAAAATGCAGCACTCCCACGGCGCCTGCGCGACTCTGGGGCGGGGCGGTGGCCGCAGCTATTTATAGAAGGTGACGTCACCTTGAAATAGACCGTTAGGGCCGGGCCGCCCTTCCCCCCTCCCACTCGCGCCGCTCCGCGCCGCCCGGCCCGGCCGCTCCCACTGCGCAGGCGTCCTCGCGTCCTCCCAGCCCCCCCCGCGCGGCCGCCTGTCCTCCCTCGGCGGCGTCCGCGGCGCGAGCCACAGAGCGCCGGGCGAGCCAGCGAGAGGGCGAGAGGCGCTGCCTGCTGCCTGCAGCCTCGGCCGGCCGGCGAGCCAGTGCGCGTGCGCGGCGGCGGCCTCCGCGGCGACCGGAGAGGACGCGCGGGCGTGCGAGCGGAGCGGGAAGCGAGGCGAGGCCGGGCTCAGCGACATGGGGGACCGCGAGCAGCTGCTGCAGCGGGCGCGGCTGGCCGAGCAGGCGGAGCGCTACGACGACATGGCCTCCGCCATGAAGGCGGTGAGCGCTCCGGGAGCCCGGGCGGTCGGCCGGGGGCCCGGCGTAGGGGAGGGGTGGGCGGCCCGGCGGCAGCCCCTTCGGGCCCGGGGCGAGCCCGCCGCCCGGCTGGGCGCGGCCGCCGGCCCGCAGCCCTCGCTTCCCGCGCCCGCCGCGCGTCCCGCCATTTCTTGCGGCCGGGCGGGGTGGGGTCTCCAGGGAGGGGGCGGACGGGGGCGCGGCATCCCAGCTTGGAGCCCCGAATGGGGGAGGGTGCCCTGGGGAGCGTGGGGGAGACGCATTCCTCCTCCGGCCCATTCCGCCAGGCTGGGGCACCCCCTCTCGCTTTCCTCCACGCACCCCAACTTGTAATAAAGAATCACCTAGTGAGTGGCGCCCTGTCTCCACTGGTTTCCGCTGCCACGACCCGAAGTCGCTGTAATCCCGATGCGCTTTCGTTCTGCTCGCCTGAACTGCTCTAGTTCCATCCTCCCACCCTCGGGGTCCGCTTTGTGTGCCGAGACCCCTACCCTGCAGTCCGGCGAGGGCGTGGGCCCCCCTCCCATGTCGGATGCTGCGCCCGTCTGCCTGGAACCCCAAACTGGTTGCGACTCCGGGGCCAGCCGAACCCGTGTGCCTTTGCCCTCTCGAGATCCTCGGAGACCCGCCTGCAGCTCCGTTTCCGGGGAAGGAATCGTGGCCGGCCACACCCTGGCCAGTGCCTTGGATTAGACACCACCTGCGTGTCTGAGACGTAGAGTTCCAGCGACCCCCTCACTGTTCTTTCTCCTCGTAGTATTTCACGTCTTCTCTAAATGAACATCTCTCTGCGTCAAGGTCACAGGGCTAGAGCCGCAGTGGGCAACCTGCCCTGTTCACCCAGCGCACAACCTCCTGAGCGGATCTGGTGGGCCCCACCCTAGACCTGCAGAGTCAGATACTGGGGGAGGCGGGGGAGTGGGACTCAGAGCTGCCCTTGACCCATCCCTCAAGGCAAGTGCCAGTGGATTTAAGGTGAAGAATGACTGTCCTGGATTATTTAGCTCCTTTGCCCTTTTTTCCTGGCTTGGGAGGGGATTTGGTGCTGAAAAATCCTCAAATACAGTGGCTCTCTAAAATTTCAGAGTCATGTGAAAAGCTCCTTTTTAAGGCTTTTGTTGTTAATGCAAAATCTGTTGTTGTGAAATCTGTTGTTGGGGTCCAAATTTAGGATTATCCAGGTAAGGAGGGTACTGAAGCGTTATCTTTTTCCATGTCCTCTACATCATACCTTGAACCAGGTGTCTGGAACCTACCATCACCACCGCCCATTTGTTACTCGTTGGTTATCTCCACTTGAGCCCAAGCAGGGTGTTATGGGCTAGATAAGAAGGAGCTTTTCATCCACACCAGGCGCGATGTAGTTTGGAACCTGAAGTCTATGTAACTCTGAGGGTCTCATAAGAAAATAAAAAAAAGATTTAATAATTTAGCAGATTTTACAGAAATAAGATTGACTATGAGTGCATTTCCTCGCAAGGAGTCCTGAGCTTAATCTTTGGGACAAATCCACTTCTGTCCACTCAGCGAGCCACACTAAAGTGCGCCTCTTCTCCCTAGTCGCTAAGGGGCACTGGGGCTGAGGCTGCTCTCTGGACGTGTTAGTGAGGCCCTCACCTGTCCTGCCGGTGGGACCTGAAGACTGCAGTAGAAGCCTTTTGAGGACTCAAAAAGGAGCTGGAAACAAAATGATTGAGATTAAGGGGAAATGACTGGAAGGCAGTTGTGGAGCTGTGGGAAACAGGAAATTTGAAATGAGAAGTAAGGAGAGAGTGCAGAGATGTAACAGGAAAGGGATAGAGTTTGCAGAGAAAAAATAATTGGTTTTCAGCTCTTTGTAAGCAGGCTTGAAAAATGCTTTCCTGTAGCTTCCTACTTGTGTCCACAGATTTTCTATGAGACATTAAGGTAGGATTTTGCAAATGTGTATTGGAAACATAACATCGGTATCAGAAATGATTGGTGGGTTGGATAGGCTCCTGAAAATTCAATCCAAGGTCTAATTATGTCATCTCAGAATTGTGAGACCAGTCCCTCAAGGTAACTAGTATTAAAATGAGAACTTTTTTGGTCAATATGCCTGTTTCTTTTCTCATCTAAATTAATGGATATATTTATTAGAAAGGACCCAGCAAGGTCAGTGGAAAACTTTCTCACATTTTACCTAAGTTGACATTTGAATGTTAAATTTTTAATGTCATTTAGAAGGCTTAGTCCTATTTCACTAATATCCTAGGCCTGAAATACAGCTTTTGGGAGGATTTGGGATTCTGTTAACTCTCTGGGTGTATGGGGGTTTTCTTCAGGGCAGGTAAGTAGACTGCTGTAAGGTACCTGAGTGGGGGGTGCTCTGATGCGGCGCTCTGACCTTGAAGCTCACAGTCTCTTGTCTCCTGGGCCTCTGAAGTGCAGAACTAGTTCTGCTGCTGTTACTGTCAAGTGGGTTTTTAGCTTTCGTTTTTCTAACTTGTTTTCTGTTTTCTTTATCATCTAAATGGTACCTAATAATATTGCCTGCCTGTAGTGACTGATGTTCCTTATGCTACCAGCGTCACCTGGAGGATGGTGTCGGTAAGGCCTAAAAAAAAATCACGCATGTTGAAAACGAAGGTGTTTGTTCACATCAGTTGAAAGCTGCAGTTCCCTGCCTCATCCCCTAATTTGAAGAGGCAAGAAATGTCCTGGAAGTTTAGTAAAGGTGTGTCTTCTAGCTCATCTCACACCTAGCTGCTTACATAGAGTGGAACAGTGGAAAGAAAAGTTGTGAAAGATTCTGGAACCCAAGTCCTTTTCAGACCAGGCTTGGAATGACCTTATACAGTTCATCACCTCATAAAATGAGCCTAGTTTCTCATGAGAACTATGAGATAATCCCACAATGCGGGATAAAAATATTAGTGCATAAATCTAAGTGATCTAAGGAAAGAGTAATTAATCAGATAGATTTCTAGGGAATACTCATGGATAGACATCATTCAGTCATGTCACGACCCTTAGTCATCCATACTGAAACGGAGGTGGCAATCATGAAGCTACAAAATGTCAAAGTTATTTGGGATGGCATGGTGTGTTCTACTGTTGCACAGTCATTGACAAAGGATGGGGAGAAATACACCTGAAGGACTTGAAGCCTGTCTGTAGAAATCTTAAGTGCAGGCAACAAAGCTGCAGCTTTTGGGGCCCAGCCCAATGCCATATGCACCCAATGCCATAGCTGTCAGACCTCAGGAAGTGGGGAGCAGCAAGTGCTCTGTGAAAGGAGAGCATGGCTGAGCGTCCTCGGCTGGAGCTTAACCCATGTTGCAGATATGGAAACAGGATGATTCTGAGGTGGCCCAGGACTGTGATCAGTGTGGCATCATACAGCCACGTTGGTACTACCATTTGAAATGTGCGTGAACCAGCAAGTCGTGTTGCCCGTGTAAGTATCACTTTGTCTTAACGGCTGAGGAAGGAAGAGGGCTCTGCATTAGTCCTGCAATATCTCAGTTAAAGGACATTCACCTGGTGAACAGTTTACATAGCTTTGCTGGGTTGACATGAGCTGTCCCCATCTGGATTTGGGGTTGCTAAATTATCCCCAAAAGAGCTCCTGCTGTCAAAAACCCCACCTTTCCTTTAAAGAAAACAAAAATGTATTTTCTCATCTTCGTCTGGAACTTAATATTAGTGATAAGACTTCAGTGTCACACTTTTTCAGAAATAATGACGGGGCTGGGGGGATGCCTCAAGTGTGTGTTCCATGTTACAGTTCATCAGGGTTATTAAATTTACCATTTTACCTATTAGGCGCTCAGTAAAGGGTGTCTGATTCCATGTGTACATTCTCATTTCTCTTGAGAACAACTCTGGATGGATCCTGTTACTAACTCCATTTTACAAATGAAATTTGAAGAGATGAATTTCCTCAAGGTCGAGCTGTAAAGTGAAGATTTCGGCTCTCGAGTTTAGCTCTCTCCCTTTAACCCAGTGATGATGCCCCATGAGGCTGAGGGATCAAGTTTCTTTCTCGTATACTTGCTGGTCCTTGAGCCATTGTCATCATTGGTCACAGAAGTTCCGAGCCAGTCACATAAGTGGACTTACTGAACAAATAATTCCCTCTATTAGAAGTCATTTATGCCAAGTTAAAGACAGAATCTGCCACTTATGGGTCTTCGCTACAGCAGGGGGACATAACTGGATTATGCTTGGTCTCTTAAAGACCTTTTTTTTTTTTTTTAAGCTTAGGAAGCAAAGTATTAATTTGAGTTCCTGCTATAATTGAGAAGTGCAAGACTATGTTAAATTATAGTTTTAAGAGACTGTTTCTCCATATGGGGTTTAGTATATTTTACAAGCCTGGAGACCGCCTAGGTTTCAGTGTTTAGGTTGGTCAGATTCTCCCATGTGTCCAGGTTGAAGCTGGTGGAAACTGCACCTCTTGCTCCTCACCTGCAGTGGCGTGCCCTCCTTAGTGGCGAGTTTTGGCACTTCTCTGCTCGGAACCTGCACAGCTTCTGAAGATTTCGGACCTGGTGCCTCAGGGCAGTAGTGTGCAGTAACCTGTTCAGATGGGGTGGTATTTAATGCCAGTCATGGCCCATGAAAATGTCTCCTTAAGCCCAGAGCAAGACAAAGGTGGTTTCTTAATGATAGAAGGGTAGCTATTTTGACCGATAGTGAGCTTAGAGGAAATAGTCGCTACCTGAACTCACCTGCTGTGAGCTCAAAGCCGGGTCCCTTTCTGGCCTTGCAGGACCTGCAGCTTCTCCCTGTTGAGGACAGAAGGTGGTCTTTACAGGTCAGGGCAAGTGGAGACCAATGATGGATGCCTCTAGTGGGGCACCAGGCAGAATCTTCACTTTGGGAGGCATTGACTTGGGAAAGAATCAGCCAAAAAAAAAAAAAAAAAGCTTTCATTCTTCAAGGTCACTTCTTTTTAAAAAATCTATATAGGGTTCTGCCAAAGAAGCTTAAAGACTATCATGTGGTTATGTTTATGTAATTGTTCGTGAGGATTTTTTTTTTCCTGTTGTAAACTTCTATATCAAAAGCAAGCTTGTTGGTAGCATGTGGGTGTGGGTGGCTGTAATGAGTGCTGGGAGTGTGTGTGTGGCCATGAAGGCTGAGAAGGTTTCTCGGGGAGGAGGAGAATCTAAACCTCAGCTTGAGCCATGTGGTCTGGCAGCTCAGGGGATTTTTTTTTTTTTTTTAATTTGTTTGTTCAGTGTTACTTTTGAGGTTGGATGTTTCCCAGATTGAGAACTTTAAGTTTTCCCAAATAGTTCATGTGCTATTTTTGGCAGCGGGTCTATTTTTACTCACAAACACATAGCTTATTGCCCTTTGAGTTAGTGGGAGGAGGCCCTTGGGGATTGTTGAATAAGCCAATGGTGTCACAAGAAGATAAATGAATTCGTAACTGGCCAGGTCATTGGATGCTTTCAGAAATGCCATGTGGTCCAGAGCAGAAAGGGGTGAAGGGAGCTGGTGCAGCCAGCAGCTCCACAGTGAGGAGGCACAGGAGCAGAATGACTGGCAGAGGCCAGTCTTCAAAGGAGGTGGGAGCGCCTTCCCAAATGGGGAAGGTTCAGCAGTCTTAAGGTTTTCAGGAAGCATCTAAGGAGGATTACTTGGGGTGGGCAGTCGGGCGGGAGAACCAGACGGCAGAGAGGCAGTGAGCAGAGGTCGGGGAGTACCTCAAAGCTGGCGTGGCCATGGAGGACTTCGTGCCGGGGGAGGCGCTGCGTTGGACACAGCTGGCATGTGACGGACATGAGAGTGTGGGGACCAGCACTGCAGGAGAAAGGAGGCTGAGAATCCTTGTCTAGGTCTCCTGTCTCGAGAATTCCGGGTCTGCTCTTTCTGTTCCCGATCAGCTGTTTGGAAACTTGTGACCCTAGAGATGCAGGAAGTCATCTCTGCCAGACCCCCAGGCGGCTGTCCCGCTGGGCGCAGGCGATGGTCGGTGGGGACCGGCAGTTCCTACTTTCCTGCCGTGCATCGCGCTGCCCTCAGGATCTGCCCCTCTTAGTGGGCGGCCAGACTGGCTCCGGTGTTTTGGAAGTTGAAGTGTTGAGAATTCGCGCCAGCAAACATTAGTGAAGGTTATTTGCAGTAAGCATCAACAGCCAAGACTGGCTGTAAATCTTGTTTTACAACAGGCCATCGGATTTCACTTCAGTCTATAATTTTCCAATCTGGGGAAAACTCCCAATTTTCTGTAGTTATCTGATCAAGTAATAAAGCTATCTTCCTCCCATAAGTTTCCTTTTGTTAGCCAAGTTGTAATCCAGGAGTATTAAAAAACACTATATTTAAACATATGCAGTTGTTCCTAGTTAGGCCCTGGCTGGGGTTCTGAGAACAATGCTTGTTTAGCTGTTAGTCACACTCAGCTGATGCCGATAGTGATTCATTCCGACTGGCAGGCGACCAGGTGATTGTTACATAAACACTGTCACTCCTGGGCACTAGTGTTTCTTGTGAGGGTGTCATTACAAATATTGCCCAGTAGCCTTTTTTGGCGGTTTATTGTGGATGGAGAAAGGATCAGACCTGTGGATTCCTGGGACCCACAGATACACCCACACGGTATCGTACCGACCTCAGGCCTTAACCACACCTGTTACTGTTGCTCAGGAAGAACAACCCTAGGATTTTAGAGCTGAAGAAATCCTTGGAGGTGGTTTGGGCTGGCTTCACTAATTTGACTTTTGATGCCCAGAAACGTGTCTGTTGAAGGTCACACAACTAGCTCAGGCCATGTTCGAGATGTCTTAGGACTTCTCTGAATAATGATACTGCCTCTTGTACAAACGCTGTGTGATGTATAAATATCTCAAGTATGCACTCAATTTAATGATATACTCTGGGGATGTATCTTGAGGTTTCTTTGCAGTAGTCCAACAAAAGCAGTTTCATTGGTCACAGGATGAAGTATGTTATATAGTGACTCCTTCTGGATGCCACTTGCACTTTAGGATCAAGTGGCCTTAGTTGGGATTTGCTTACTGGAAGATGTGAGGAGCTTTCCAAATTCTGTTCTTGCCTCACATTTTGTTATATGCAATATTGTCCTAGAAAAGTGTCATTCTAAAGGGTTCAGGCATTTTGAGATTTGTCATAGTATTTGAGATAAAATTTAGATTTATGTGAGTTGCTTCCATATTTTACACTTGTAGTAAAGCAATGAGTATGTGAGTGTCTAAAGGCAGTCCGTGGAGAACACCAGTGGGGTTCCAGGTCTTGAAGGACCTGGGAATGTGGATGAGTAGAGAACAGGGGATGACCTCAGACCTGTGTGGACACCACTCCTCTGTGGGGTGGCACCGAGGAGCCCAGCTTGTGGGCAACCCCCTGGGGAGTGTCGGGGAGTCTTGCAGCTGTGAAGAGTGAAGTGTGGTTGGGTTGATGGACTGGGCAGGGGGGGAGACCATCCCTGGCTAAGGGCTTGTAGCAGAAGAGGAAGAGTCCTGGGGATAGGGAAATGGGGGAAGTTAGAAGAGGGAGGATGTTTATATTTTGTCTGGGATTTATTGAGGAGGGAAGTGGTGATAGACAATTGGTTGTTTCACTTTTTAAGGACTTGGCATAAGGCCTGAATTGTGAATCTCTCAAAGTTCTTCCTGCTAATATATTTGAGTTGGTATCTGCCTCTTCTGTTAGACTGTAGTCTCCCTTGAGATAGGGTCCTTGTCCAGTTGGTTTTTCTTGAGTGGCTTCTCTGTAATCCTGTTTCATTTTGGATATGTTTTGTCCATACTGTGCGGCATGTGGCATCTTAGTTCCCTGACCGAGGGATTGAACCTGTGCCCCCTGCATTGGGAGCATGGAATCTTAACAATAGGGTCACCAGGGGAAGTACCACATAATCCTGTTTTTCAGGAGGCTTGTTGATGGGGTTGAAGGGAAGATCTTTCTCCCAGGTTCTTGAACTTGTGTCTCAGTGTTTATCTTTTGGGGATGTTGCAGGTGACTGAGCTTAATGAACCTCTCTCCAACGAAGACCGAAACCTCCTCTCCGTGGCCTACAAGAATGTGGTTGGTGCCCGGCGGTCTTCCTGGAGAGTCATCAGCAGCATCGAGCAGAAGACCATGGCTGATGGGAATGAGAAGAAGCTGGAGAAGGTGAAGGCCTACCGGGAGAAGATTGAGAAGGAGCTGGAGACGGTGTGCAATGACGTGCTGGCGCTGCTGGACAAGTTCCTCATCAAGAACTGCAATGACTTCCAGTACGAGAGCAAGGTCTTCTACCTGAAGATGAAGGGCGACTACTACCGCTACCTGGCCGAGGTGGCTTCCGGTGAGAAGAAGAACAGTGTGGTGGAGGCCTCGGAGGCGGCCTACAAGGAAGCCTTCGAGATTAGCAAGGAGCACAGCAGCCCACACACCCCATCCGCCTGGGCCTGGCCCTCAACTTCTCCGTGTTCTACTACGAGATCCAGAATGCGCCCGAGCAGGCCTGCCTCCTAGCCAAACAAGCCTTCGACGACGCCATAGCCGAGCTGGACACACTAAATGAGGATTCCTATAAGGACTCCACGCTCATCATGCAGCTGCTGCGAGACAACCTCACCCTCTGGACGAGCGACCAGCAGGACGAGGAAGCCGGAGAAGGCAACTGAGCGCCTTGGCCCGCCCCGCCCCCGCCCCGTCACCACCAGTCCCCTCTCGCCACACTCACTAAGTATCCAGTGCTCAACCTATCTGTTCGGCAGCACAGCTACTCAGACCTGCTCTCCGCCCCCGGGAAGCAGTTCCAGACAAATTAATTCACGGGCATTGCTGGACTGATGGTTGCTTTGAGCCCACAGGAGCTCCCTTTTTGGATTGTGCAGACAGGTGCGTTCTGAAGGAGGCATTTTCGTTTGCTTGCCTGTCTAGGTGAATTCCAGGCGAAAGCCCCAGAAAGTTAGAGAGGAGAATTAGCCACACAGGCTACAGTTGGTATTTAAATGGTCCACTTCAAACCAGCTGCTAGTGTTTTGTTAAAGCAGTACATCTGTGCATGCAAAAGTGAATTCACCCCTCCCTCTTCTCTCTTAGCTAATGGGAAACCATTAAGGGAAGCCTGGACGAGAGGCCACTCGCTCCTTTCCATCAGCTTAAAGATAAACTGTACCGCGAGGCTTCAGTAGCGCCTTGTTTGCCTCTTTAAATTATGACGTGCACAAACCTTCTTTTCAATGCGATGCATCTACAGTTTTGATACCTGTAACTTTTTTTTTTGGTTGCAATTGTTTGAGAATCATGGATTTATTTTTTGTAACTCCTGGCTATCGTCCTTGTGTATCCTGACAGCGCCATGTGTGTCAGCCCATGTCAGTCAAGACGGGTGATCATGAAATGCCAGACTCCTAAATTAAATGTTTTGGAATTCAGTGGGTAAATAAAAATGCTGCTTTGGGGAATATTACCTCTACGTGTATGGTCTTCATTTCTCTCACTCTCAAAGAGCTGTCACAGCTGCCCGCTCTGAATCCTGATTTGATCTCTCCAAACTCCAAAGGATTTCTGGAATAAGGAGTCTGTGCCCTCTGATTCCGTCATAGGTTTTGCAGCATACACATAAGACCCATGAATTTTAACTAGTTTTCTCTGAACCCAGCTAATGCAGCCTCTCTGGTCCCCTCTTCCTGTTGCCGGTTCCTTTAAAGGAAAGACCGTAGTGCATCTTTTGAGGCACAGCCCCCTCTGGAAGGCGGGTCTGTGTCTGACTTCAAGGATGTAGCTCCAGCCACCCCACAGAACATTGGTTGCTTTTTAACACACAAAGTAGGTACATGTTCACCATTTTTCTTAATATTTTTTATGCAGTACGTGAAAGAAAATGTTAATTAGGGATACAGCTTGGATACCCAATACAGTCTTTAGCAATCATTATTAAGAAAGCTCTGAGTATTCTTTAAAGTAGGGTAACAGAACTCTCCCTGAGTTTTAAGAACAAGGCCTGGTCCCCACCCCGACCCATCTGCCTCCTCCCCAGGCCACTCCTGAAGCCTTATGTCACCAGCTGGACCCTTGAACTCCAGCCCCTTATGATTTCTGGCACCACCAGCCTGGTACTCAGGACTGGATATGCTTGTCGAGCGGGTTGGTTCAGTTAGACGGAGGCCCTGAGCACCTTAGGGCCTTCTGGCTGGAGCGTAATGCCAGCTGCTGAGGATGGCTGTGTCCAGTCTCTGTCCTTGGTGCTGTGTTGTGAAGCACAGAACTTGTCAGCTTGGACACTTAACCTAGTTTCTCATCCTGATAGACCCACATAATAATGAGTAGTCCTCAGGAAGCTATTTCAGGTTGACCTAATTGCTAGCAAAAATCATTACTGAGTTTTGCTTCAATTAGTAGGTCAGGTGTTTTAAAGCTACAAGCTTTATGTGGCTAAGGCACTTGTCTTTGATGAAAATACTTCAAACATTATAACTTTCTACATTAGGAATGCCCCTCACAAAAAGGAATTTAGAAAAAGCACTCACATTTTTGCTTCACAGCCATCTTGTGAAAAGTTTTGTTCCCTTACAGGGGGAGGAAAGAGGTGCAGAGCTGGCGGACCTCTGGAATAAGCTAGTGCCACAAGGCAGCCTCTGTCCATAACCTAGGGCTATCTTCGTCCACGCTCTCTGATTCAGAGTCCTAACTGCCCTCCGGTGGGCCCCAGGCAGCTGACAACCTAGGTTTGGGTCCCTCGTCAAATTAATATTACCTCTACGTGTATGGTCTTCATTTCTCTCACTCTCAAAGAGCTGTCACAGCTGCCCGCTCTGAATCCTGATTTGATCTCTCCAAACTCCAAAGGATTTCTGGAATAAGGAGTCTGTGCCCTCTGATTCCGTCATAGGTTTTGCAGCATACACATAAGACCCATGAATTTTAACTAGTTTTCTCTGAACCCAGCTAATGCAGCCTCTCTGGTCCCCTCTTCCTGTTGCCGGTTCCTTTAAAGGAAAGACCGTAGTGCATCTTTTGAGGCACAGCCCCCTCTGGAAGGCGGGTCTGTGTCTGACTTCAAGGATGTAGCTCCAGCCACCCCACAGAACATTGGTTGTTTTTTAACACACAAAGTAGGTACATGTTCACCATTTTTCTTAATATTTTTTATGCAGTACGTGAAAGAAAATGTTAATTAGGGATACAGCTTGGATACCCAATACAGTCTTTAGCAATCATTATTAAGAAAGCTCTGAGTATTCTTTAAAGTAGGGTAACAGAACTCTCCCTGAGTTTTAAGAACAAGGCCTGGTCCCCACCCCGACCCATCTGCCTCCTCCCCAGGCCACTCCTGAAGCCTTATGTCACCAGCTGGACCCTTGAACTCCAGCCCCTTGTGATTTCTGGCACCACCAGCCTGGTACTCAGGACTGGATATGCTTGTCGAGCGGGTTGGTTCAGTTAGACGGAGGCCCTGAGCACCTTAGGGCCTTCTGGCTGGAGCGTAATGCCAGCTGCTGAGGATGGCTGTGTCCAGTCTCTGTCCTTGGTGCTGTGTTGTGAAGCACAGAACTTGTCAGCTTGGACACTTAACCTAGTTTCTCATCCTGATAGACCCACATAATAATGAGTAGTCCTCAGGAAGCTATTTCAGGTTGACCTAATTGCTAGCAAAAATCATTACTGAGTTTTGCTTCAATTAGTAGGTCAGGTGTTTTAAAGCTACAAGCTTATGTGGCTAAGGCACTTGTCTTTGATGAAAATACTTCAAACATTATAACTTTCTACATTAGGAATGCCCCTCACAAAAAGGAATTTAGAAAAAGCACTCACATTTTTGCTTCACAGCCATCTTGTGAAAAGTTTTGTTCCCTTACAGGGGGAGGAAAGAGGTGCAGAGCTGGCGGACCTCTGGAATAAGCTAGTGCCACAAGGCAGCCTCTGTCCATAACCTAGGGCTATCTTCGTCCACGCTCTCTGATTCAGAGTCCTAACTGCCCTCCGGTGGGCCCCAGGCAGCTGACAACCTAGGTTTGGGTCCCTCGTCAAATTTGGAATATAAGTTTTAGTTCAACTCTTGAGTACCATGTGCAAGGCATCCTCTTGGGTCTGGGAACAGGGTGTGGGGGAGTATGGACACATAATTCCAGTCAGCCCCACAAATAATAAACAGGGTTCTTTGAGAGGACCTGAAATTACACGTGATGTAAAGCTGAAAGCATCTCTGTTGCGTGGTCTCAAAGGCTTCCTTCCAGTTCTGCATGCTCTGATGTTTTAAAACTTGTCAAGATCAAAGGAAAAAGAAAAAAAGGTTGTCAAGATAAATTATGGAATGAAATAGGGTCATCTCAGTGTTACCGCAGGGGAAATGAGACCAGAGAAATGAATAGAGTCACACTGTAAAGTTAGTGCCAGAACCGAGATTAGCATTCAGATCCCCGGAATCCTTGTTCATGGTGTTTTCTTCACTGGGCTACAGCCTTGGGGTTGAGAAGAAAAAGTGGACGTCACACACATCTTGCTCTGGGGCACTTTTCAGTGCTTTCAA
This sequence comes from Madoqua kirkii, assembly GCA_006408675.1. Taxonomy (NCBI): domain Eukaryota; kingdom Metazoa; phylum Chordata; class Mammalia; order Artiodactyla; family Bovidae; genus Madoqua; species Madoqua kirkii. Next base: position 3,020 of record SJYC01005477.1, on the reverse strand, counting down.
TATTTCACTTACGGTTCAACGAAATACACTTGGCGAGGAGCATCTCAGTGTACTGGTGCTAATGCTCAGATTTTCAGTAGCTCCTCAAACCCTGCTCAAAGGTCCATTTGTTTGATTTGGAGGAAAGGGGAGGATTCTTGATAATGGCGCTATTGTCGGGTAAATACTTGGCCATCTCAGATCACTTGGGATTGGGGAGCTCAGGTGCTGCTTGGTTCTGCAAAGTAGGCTGCATTCCGCTGTTGGGCCCTGCCAGAGGCCAAGGGAGTCCTCCGTTCTCAGAAGGACCCCCCCGCCTCCCCCCAGCTATGGGGCAGGCACAGGCACTGAGTCACAGCTGGGTGGGACTGAGTAGATCATCTTCTGTTGCAAAACGCAGATGTTAGGCCGATGGGCACAACCACTTTGAACACCTTCTGTGTTCCAGACACTAAGTACATGGTCTCTTGAGTCTTTACAGAGACCCTGGAAGATAGGAATGATTTAAGCACCTCACAGCTTGTGGGAAAACGAACTTGACAGTGGATTCCTTCATCTTTAGCTCCCTGCTGGGCTCCTGTACTGTAACCCATTACCTACCATGTGGCAGGCACTGACTGGTCAGGGTGCTGGGGGTGGATACCTTGGTGAATCACCTGTCCTTGTGGGGCTAAAACTAGTGGGGGGTGGGGGATACAAACAATACAATAACTAAAAGATATCACTCAAGTTCTCAGGGCCTAGCACACAGCTCAGAGTAAGAACTGGTTGACTTCATGAGTAAATGACTGACCTGAGACCAAAATTTTGAAAAGTGAACAGAAGGAATCCTTCATTTCCACACCCAAATCTACCAATGACCCACTTAAGAAACAGAGGGCCGGGACTTCCCTGGCAGTCCAGTGGTTAAGATTCCATGCTTCCAGTGCAAGGAGCACGGATTCGATCCCTGGTCAGGAAATTAATATCCTGTATGCCTAGTGGTGTAGCCAAAAAAAAAAAAAGGAACAGAATCATGAGTCCTTGAGCTTAGTTCTAACATCACCTATAAACTGGTTTGAGCGTGTCCTGACCTCTCAGCAGCCTCTAAAAACGAGCTGGATGCTTGGGGTGGTCTCTGGGTACTTTTTCATTTCGGAGATTCTATGATTCTGTCATTTTCAACTGCTCTGGGATGGTCCCTATCTTCTTCCTGGCCTTTTTCCTGCTTTTCCCCTCCCTTTTCCTTCCGCCCTTCACAGTTGTCCCTTTTGCATCCGCCCTCCACACCCCACTTTGCTTTCTAGTTCCACCAAGAGGATTTCCATGACAATCATCTCCTGGAACTGACATCACTCATCTCCTAGGCAACAGTTTCCAAGGCAGTGACATCATTCAATCACCATGGCAACCCTCCAGGAGGATAGTTCTGCAGTAAAATGGGCAAATAGAATTCTTATGTATTTCTGGGGCCTTGAGGGGGCAATGTAGGGAGCTATTACAAAGATCTCAAGAACCAGATGTAAAAGCTTTGGGCCTGTAGGGAAAAAAATGGGAAGCCAATGTAGGGGCTGGAAAAGAAGCTCTGGGATAAAGCCCTTCTTTCTAATAACTAGGCTGACCATTTAGTTTGTCAATCAAATTAGGACACTAGGGAGCAAATGAGGGCACTGTGATTGTTACACTGGATCACAGGTGAAAACGGCCTCCCCCAGTGGACTGGGGCATGTGGCTCCCGCCTAGGTCAGGCTAGTGCCTGGCCTTACTTCCTCACCTGTGGCTCATCCCACAAGCATGGAATCTGCTCTTTGGTGTGCAGGCAATGGCTATACCACAGTGAGCAAAACCCAGCTAGCAGAACTCACAGTTGTGTGTGTGTGTGTGTGTGTGTGGTGGGGGGCTGGGGTGACACGCAGTCTCCAGGTGAGTGCTGCAGGGCAGACTGAATGCGGTGCTCAGAAGGGAAGGCGCAGAGCCCCAGGGGTGTTCACCACGGGTGCCTGAAGCAGCTGGGGCAGGAGGGGCCTTGGTAAGGGGGGGTGGGATGGTGTAGGTGGGGAGAAGTCTGTTTGGCAGAGGGAACAGCATCTGCAAAGGGAGTGTGCAGAGCACCGAGGATGGAAAGGACGCTGTGTCAGACTGCAGGGCAGGAGGGAGTGGGCAGGCAGGAAATGGGAGTGGAGAGGTGGCCAGAGCGCTGGGCAATCCCGTGGTTGTGTTTAGAGGAGCAGGAGACACAGTCCTGTTTGCATCTTCAAAATCTGGTTGCAATGTGGGGCAGAGTAGGGGAGCAGTTTGCCCAGGAGGGAGATTGGCGCGGGGGAGCTGGGTGATGCAGGCAAATGGAAGATAAGGAGCATGTATTTGGGAGACAGAGCTGACAGGATTTCCAAGAGCCACCTTCTTCATCTTCGCCACTATCATCTGTGCTTTAGGGCCCTTCCCCAGACTGCTCTCCCCAGGAGGAGTCACCTCTGTGCCTCAGCTTCCCCTTCTGTAAAATGGGGATAGTGACAGTAGGCGTTCCCACCCCACTGATTGGTGCTGAGGCTGAATGAAGTGAGTAAAGCGATCAGAATGGTTCTCCAGTATAGACTGGATGGATGAGTGTCAGCAGCTATCAGGATAAGGGCAGGAGGGCGGGGGTGTGGATGTATGGGTGACACACGGCCTGTGGGACAGAGGTGGGAGAGGCAGGGCAAGGCTACGAGGACTGGCTGATGGCCGAGGGAGAGGCCTCCTCTTCACCAGCTGGCTCCCGGAAGACAGCACAGTTCGCACTCCTTCCGATCCTACGCCTGCTGCAGGTGGAGGAAGATGAGCCTGGCCTCCCTTGGGAAAAGGGCATCTCAGAAAAAGCCTGGAAACAGCATTTCACACCCACGAGGCCAAAGCCTGGGGGCAGGGGTGGTACAAGGAAGTAAGAGATCTGCACCCAGGCACCTCCCAGTCAACGCCCTCACCCCATGCCCTGCTATTCAACAGTCAAGGTTTTGCTTTAGCCTCCAGCTATTGCCGGGAGAAATAGCAATATCTCAGCTATGCAGATGACACTACCCTTA